>JAANBC010000674.1:0-13657 GCA_014621405.1 Stylonectria norvegica | reverse complement strand
TCGACGCGGCGGCCGGACGTCTGCCGCGAGGGCGAGTCGTAGGCGCCCGAGACGCCCTTGGGAGTGCTGATGATGAGCGGCTGGTCGAACTCGGGCGGTGCGCGGCGAGACGGTGCGGTAGACGAGGGGGAGGGCTGGTGGTAAGGGGACGACCAGTCGCCACTTGAACCGCTGATGGGCCTGCGTGGCAACGAGCCGTGGAAGCCCCCTGACAGTCGTCGTGGGTTGCCCTGTCCGACTCTGCTGTTCAAACTGGCCAGCTGGCTGGAACTCGGCAGTGGAGGTAGGGCTGTAGGTGGTTCCTCTGCCGTAGGTTGGGAGATCGGGGTTGAGATGGTTACTGGGTCGGACGGTCGACGGGCCTCAGGTCCTAGGCCCGCAGGCCATGTTTGAGCGTTTGACAACCGCCTCATATTAGGCGCCGTACTTTGGCTAGTTGCGGCGGGCGCTTCAGCAGAAGAAGGGACGCGAAAGCCTAGTGTTGCCGTCTGAGACCGAGATTGTTCACTGAAATAACCTTCAGGTCCAGACGGGGCCAAAAATGGCGGAGCCGTGACGTGGGCATCTATCGGGGCAGTGAGAGGCCTGGGTTCTATCGAGGGCGCGAAGGACGCGTCAGATGGCCGTCGGACCTCGGTGCCAGAACGTGGTAGTTCCGCTGACGATCGAGCAGATAGTTGTGGAGATTCCGGAGGCGAGACATTAAAGGCGTCCTCAGTGCTCGCCTCTGCTGTCGGACTAGACGCCGGTCGAGAAGCCTCGCTCACTCTGCGCCTGTTTGCAGTGGTAGAGTCGCTCGCTACCCTCTGATAAGAAGGTCGTTGGTGGAAGGGTTCCGTCGTCGGGCTCACGGTCGCTTGTCCACTGGTTTGTGGTCGCAGCTCGTGAGATAGCGCCGAAGGCGGCAACGGCGGCAATGAAGGCAATGGCGGCACAGGCGGTATCGCAGCAGGTGGAGGTGCCACTGAGGGGCCGCGTAGAAAGGCTGGCAGGTCTCCTGGATCTTCTTTCTGGTACGGTGGCGGAGGAGGAACCCAGTTGTCGGCATCGCTCTCGTGGGGGTGCTCCCTGCGGCCATCAGCACGGCGGTACTCGATGCGTCGGCCATCTGCAGTTCGAGGCTGCATAGTTCGGTTGACGGCAGCGGCAGTGGCAGCTCGTCGTAGTGTGGTGCGTGACCGGGGACTGGCGTGGGCATACGGGTCGTCGAAAGCCTCCATCTCGTCAATGGAGGCAACGTCTGCGTCGTCGGCTGGTTCTGCGCTGCTCTGACGGGTAGTCGGGATTTGGCCGATCACCCGTGGAACAAGAGGGTCGTCGTCGTTGACATGCTCAGTCCGGCTTCGCGGCAAAGGAGGCACTTCAGGGGCTCGAGAAGCTGCCGCCGTCGCAGCTCGGAGGAGAGAGCCGCCACGGCCTCCTCGCTGAGCTACCGTCCTCCGTCGAACAATGGCTACTTCTGTGGCCATATCGCGTTGTTCCTCCTCCAAAACTTCAGCTTTATCTGTTCCCACGTCAATGGTGATTTCCGTCTTGGAACCGTTACTAAGGCCATAGTCGAAATCGAGCAAGGTGATTTTTCCGCCGTCGACGTAGTCCATGTCTTCCTCGTCCGTGATAAGCCTCGGTGCCGTCACACCTTTCGCTGTGACGACCAATCGCTCCTTGGAAGAAGAGTCCCCAAACCCAGCAACCCATTTAACATTGTTCACTCCTGTTAGTTCCGAAACCTTGCATCCTCCTAGAAACGTATGCCTCAGCTTGTCACAGAGCAGCTGCCACTGTGGCACTCTCCCCCCGTTTGTTTCTTGCGTCCTTGTTGAAGGGCGTCGAGAGTTGCTGCCCTGACCACTGTTCTGCCTGCCTAACCCAGAGGACGTCGAGCTGCTATCGTTGGTTGATGGGGTGTTGTCTGGTACCGAAACTGCGTCAAGGTCTTCAGGGATCCCGTATATCCAGATATCCTTGCCTTCAAAGCCGGCGGATACCAATTCGCCCTGATATGTAGCGGCGGGAAGGGTACAAGGCAAAAGCGTCGCTTGGGAAGCGGTACTTGGTACAGGGCCGGTGAAATACGTAGTACCGTTCCTTAGATCGTCAATTCGAACAGCGCGAAAAGTCTCGAAGCTACGGTCGTAAGCAAAGGTCCAGCTGGCTTCCACGTGGCTACCGTCTTGCAACAGCACGGCATGGCTACAATCGCGGCTGGTATTGGGGAACAGGATCGATGTCGTCCAAAGCGGGCTGAGGTTGTCATCAGGGAGGTGACTGCCGGGGTCGTAATAAGGTGCCGTGAGGATAACGGTACTCGGCGAGTTGGATGACGTGGTGGTGCCGAGAATCTGGGTGCCGTCGAAGGAGAATGACAGGGCGTCTACGGCATCGCATTTGACTGCTCGTCGATCTGTCGCCAAAGCGTCGAGCCTCAAAGACGTAACCTCAATTCCACCTTCATAAGCCGCAGCTAGTACGGAGCCGCATGGCGATAGAGCAATAGCTCTGGGGTTGTTATCGAGAATCATGGACTGGGTCCGCTTGGGCGGTGTCTTTTGAAGATCGTACAGGTCAACTTGCATCTCATTCGACAGAACCGCCAACATGGTTCCGTCATCCTTGATGCATGTCGAGACGGGACGCCGGAGGATCTTAAGCTCTCTCTTCATCTCAATACTCGGTCCCCGTACATCGATAACGTAGATTCTGGACGAGTTGTATGCTAGGATGTGGTGGCCCCTCGGAGATGCGCTGAATTGCATACCCTCGCCACCGGGACATGACGAGGAGCTGATTGAGTTGGAGACGAGTTTGATGGCTGTTTCGTTCGGCCGCAGATAGGCTTGGAAGAGGCCGCGCTTGACCTCGCGGGCAAAGGAGCGTCGCAGTCGCGGTAGGTTCGCATCGTCGGGGGATGGTAGGATGGGATGCGTCGCGGCATACGAAGGGCATTGTGCCAGGTGGCGTAGGTAGAGATGGGAGCGCTGAGAAACTGCCCTCCACTTGCGATTCAGGAGTATGAGCGACGCGAAGCCGTTGGGGTCGGTGGCCTGGATGATCCTGGGGCGATTGTCAGCGCAAAGGGTTGGGAACAAAGGCGCGCGTCAGACGGCGAAGTACTCACTGCTCAATGATCTCGTCGGGCAAGCGATCAAAGGGGGGAGTCGCCATTGCCAAGGGCATCTTTTCGATGCTGGAGCGACGAGGCTCGGCGGCTGTAAGGGCGTCCATGACGCTGGCGCTCTACCAAGTACCGCAAAGGGCCTCGAAACATGTCAGAGCGAGGTGGACAACGAGGTGGACAAGGCGTGCGATGGGAGAGAGTGAGAGGGTGAGGCAGCGGGAAGTGCAAGTGTGGCTGACGCTGACGGGCTTCGCCACAGGGAAACAAAGAACTTTGGATGTAACTGTGAGGCTGAAGAAGGGAAGTGTAGGAAGAACTTTGGGGAAAGGAAAATAAACAAGAAAACGCAAGATAGATCTAATGAGAAGGTTCGCACCCGATAATCAATACTTATTATTACGCCCCCAGTAGATGGATTTTGATGTCCTCGATCGCCGACGCTTGCTGCCCTGGCATCGGGCTGAAGCTTGCGCGTTGTTCCCACTTACGCCGTGGCGCCGCGTCTACTCCTGCGTGACAGGCCGTGGCGCAGTATGAACAGCAGCCGAGGGAACATGGGATAATCTCTCTCGAAAGATGCTATGTCTAGAAGCAAACAATAGTGAGGGCCTAGAAAGGCAGTTTTGAGGGGGTAAAGTTGCTTCAGGTGCGTGGTGTAGAAGAGGTTGTGAAACCAGCGTCCACGGTCTGAGACACGGGAAGATGGAGTCCAAACATGCATGCGACGGGGATTGTGAAGCCCGAAAGTCGGGGATTCAGGTTCATGTAAGCGGCAACTCTTCGTTCACTTCAAGCATCCATATTAGCTACTTAGATATTAGATATTTGTTAATGGATGTCTGAGAACAAAGGGCCTTCTCAATGATACTCTCTCGTATCCTCGTCTCGAGGCAAGGGACGACGAGGGTGGCTCAATCGCCAGAGCTCTGTTGGCCTGTTAGTTCGAGCCATCAGCTATTCTTAGCACGACACCCATCACAGCCATTGGAACCCCATGAAATACAATCAATGGCGATAGCTTATAAGCGCCCCCCTGTTGACATCCACCCACCACCACGTTCCAGCTTCCCAAATGATGCGCTTTGGTATTGGATTGCCATGTCACAGGCCTCTTGCTACATTAATTGCCCCTTGTAAGCTCCAACGAAACGCGTGGCTTTATTAACCTTCATCACCAACTTTGGCATCTCTGGCTTTTGGCTAAGCCCTTTTCGATACAGTCGTTTATATCAACCACCACCACGCTCGTTCTTGCAAGCCGAAGAAGCATCAATCATTGCATCTTATTCATGCATAATAGTTCCCTTACTTCGAAAACGCTGGAGCTATGGCCCAGCAATCCAGGTGACAGACAAGTCATTACCACGGCAGCTTCAATGGCGTTGACAGGTTCTTCCCGAGAACCACCTCCGCAGTCCCGATATCTCCTGGGCCCCGCGGCGCCCAATACTCTCCCGTCTTGGATATATCCAGCGCGTCCGTCCACTCGACCAAGCTCCCTGCTGCCACGTCAGGCGTCACGGCTGTATCATCAACTATGTCAGCACAGTCAACCACGGGTGTGCGTCTCATCTCAGGACAACCTACCTCCACCGTCATCCCAGTACTTATCAAAGCCCACACCCTTGGTCATTTCCGTACGCATGAAGCCCGGGTGAACAATGCTGACTACGACGCCCTTATCCTTGAGGTCCAGGCTCAGCAGCTTGCCCACCATGTTGAGGGCGGCCTTGCTGGCGTGGTGCGCGTAGTTCCCGCCGCCCTCCTCCTCGTGCCGCAGCGTGATGCTGCCCGACTCCGACGACACGAGCACCACCTTGGAGTCTTTCTGCAGCAACCCGGCGTGGACGAGCCGGTGGACGATGAAGACCGGTGCGATGGAGCTGGTCGTGTACGTGCGCAGCTCGTCGTCCCAGTTGGGGCCTTTGTCGGCGCTGAGATCCTCCGTGTTGAAGTAGCCTGCCGTGATGATCTGTGCAATGTGAGCTAGGGCTTTTGACATCGGAAGGGCTTGTCCGTGGCACCAACCGTGAACGCCGTCGTCTCTGTAACTTACAACAGTTGACAGTGGCTTCGATGCACCTAGTGACTTGACCACAGCATCGCCAACTCCCGAGTCGGTTAGATCAACACCCGTCAGCCACTTCACTTCCCTGGGGAAGCCGTCCGGGTCTTTGCT
The DNA here is from genome assembly GCA_014621405.1 of Stylonectria norvegica. Lineage (NCBI taxonomy): Eukaryota > Fungi > Ascomycota > Sordariomycetes > Hypocreales > Nectriaceae > Stylonectria > Stylonectria norvegica. The sequence goes on along the minus strand of JAANBC010000674.1, from coordinate 8,360 downwards.
CGATCTCGTGGTGCCGTAGACAGTGTTGCCCTCCTTGGCGGCGTATTGCTTGAGAAGACTGGCACCTAGTCCGCGGGTTGCACCCACAATCAAGATCGAGGCCATGGTTCTGGTTCTTGAGAGTTCCTCTGCAAAAGGCTTGTGTGATGTAGAAAAGAGGTTGGGTCGATAGTTATTTCTTAGAAGGAGTTCCTTGGTAAGTGAGTTCCTACCGTGAGACTGAGACCCTGCTTCACGGTGATGTAATGGACTGCAGGTGGCGGGGTATCTCATACTGCCTTATCCTCACGCCATTTCCCTAAGGTAGATATCTTATCCCACCACTTACACAGCAACGACGTCTCCAAACCATTGAAATCAACATCACCAACCATTGGCCATCTAGACGTAACTCAACTCGCTACACATAGCAGTAGCAACAACAGACATCCAGATCCATAAAGAAAAATATGTTGTTCCCTATTTCTTTCTACCTAATACAGGACGGTGATCCATTCAACACCCCGCCGTTAGTCCCATTCCATAGATTTCCGTTACAGCCACCCTCGCAGCCCCATCGACTCCGACGTATTACACATAAAAAGGAGAGAGATCGAGCGTCTACAATTCGCCGCCGTGCTCTGCATGCCATCTCGAGCGGCATCAGAGCCTGTTGTCGAACCAAGGGCATCCTCCTTCAACCCTCAAACTCCACCACTGCCGATCCCACCGTTGACGTGGCCGTGCTTGCCCTCGGTCTCCCTTCGCTCGGATCTGCGTCTAGTAAGCTCTGCCCGTCGTCCTTGGCCGATGCGCCTGCTTCTGCATCTGCTCCGTCTAGCAAGTCTCTGTCTGAGCTCTTGACGGACCGTCGGTCCATGTCCGTGCTGGTCGCTAAAGGGCCCTTTCTCACGCCAACCTCAATGCCCAGGTCGTCATCATCGTCGTCCTCGTCATCCCTTTGACCGGGTAAAGCATTCTTTTCGAGCTCCTTCTGTGCCTCCTCCATGCGTCTCCGCACTTCGGTCGCCACACGCATCCCATCTGTGACAATGTTGTCCAAGACGCCTCGCAGGCCACGACCAGCTTCTGGTGGGCCGGGTGGTGGGAGAACAGGCGCTCGTGCACCAAAGCCTAGACTGGAGAAGGTGGTGAGGTTCTGCGCCGACGCCGTTGGCATTGAGCCAGCAAGCCCCTCAGTGATGTGGAAAGAGGCCGGGAATGAGGATTCGAAGAATTGCTCGAGCAGTTCATCTGCCAGAACGACCATCCTGAAGGTAGGAAGGGTCATCTGCAGCGGGTGTGCAGGGTCCAAGGCGGCATTCGCGGCCTCGGATTTTGCCCTTGATACCTGGCGGCGGGACTCGTGATCTCCCCCTTCAAGGCTGTCCTGGGTCGAGCTTGGCGTGAGACCAGGTCTAGTGGCTTTCGTGGGTGAGCCAGATGGCGACCCTAAATCCAGCAGATCCTCGTCATCTTCGTCGTCTCCAATAGCAAAGGCATCTTCATTTGGGTTCTCGTCGTTGGGCGTCGGTGGGTCGTCCTGGCCAAGATTGCCCGAATTGACAGGATCGGCGTACTCAAAGCATCGTCGGATGAAAGCGCTGACGCTCCCCAGGAACCGCTCGTTATTCGATATGCCGTGGGATAAATTGCCTTGAGAGTCATGCGTCGATGCCGAGTCGCCATTCAAGGCAGTGCCTGAAGAACTGGGGCTCAGTGTCCCTTCGAGGCCGCGTCGGGAGAGGAATAGCAACGCTTCAGATATCCTGAGAATACCCTCTCGGTCCACCTTTCCGTCTTCGTCATCATCGTAGAGTTCAAAAAAGTAGGTGATTGTGCCCATGATGTCACGCTTCCCCTTGATTTGTGCCAAACCAGTAACGACGTTCTGAAGAGACAAGGCCGCGGCGCTGTCCACATCCCATTTCTTGAACAGCCGCTTCAAGAACTCATGATCAGCGGGTTCTGGTCCTGTGCCCCAAGGCGACAGTATCTCGGAAGCCTGCCTCGCGCTGCTGAACATATTGTTCCGATCCTTGTCGGAGAAGTTGTCCCGCCTTGCCGGAGAATCAGATATAGCCCATTTTGACATACTAGCCAAGAATTCGCGGAAAGCATCATAGTCCATCAAACTGGTACTAGGGCCCAGTCCCACACGGCCCCTTTCAACCTGATTCTGAGGTGCTGAGAAGAGCTCCGAAGCCCGCGCCCTACTTGCTTTGACTCGTCGTGCTTTCTCTTCTTGAATCATCCGATCCCGCAGTTGTCTCTCGTACAGGATGCTGTAGAATCTATCATACAGCGATCCTAGTTCTTCCGGTCCCAGCAGCTTGCTATCTGACCCCAGGTTGCGGATCGCTGTCCTTTTGGCGAAGTTCTCAATATTATTGAGAACAGCATCCTTGTTCTTCAACCGCAAGTCCGTGATGCTGCTGTGTGTGATCCCCGCGAACTCTTTGAAGGCTACGACCATAAGCTCCTGAAATCGAGTCACAGCGCGTAACTTGGGGTTCTCCGATTTGGGGTGAGCTGATTCGTCGAGTCGCGAGAAGTATGCTTTGAGTACTGAAATGAAGGCACCGTCGTCTGCTGCATCGAGCAACTGCTCTCCGTTGATGCGCAGTATAGCCAAACCTACTTGAAACAAGACCTTGGGGCCTTCAACGAAGAAGACGTCCAAGACACGAAACGCAAAAACGAGGGGCATCGAGTTGATGTACAGGGAGAGAAACCAAGGAAGTGACACCACGGACAGCTGGACATCACTTTTGATAAGGTGCTCCCAGAGGATCGGCATCGTCCTCTCAACCAGTGACTCAAAGACCTTCTGGTCAAGGAGGGTACCGTACATGGTTGTGGAATAGTACCCTGGAACCAGGCGGTCGCAGAGGGTGGTGAGGATGAAAAAGGCTTGTGACTCAGACATGTAGATGAGGAGGGCGGCCACGACGATGTTCATGGCCTGGCAGTAGCCAACGTCGGCATCAACCCAGCTATAAGCGGTTAAGACCCGGCGGAGCCGGCCAATTCCCTCCTCGCTCTGGAACCCAGGATACTCTGGCAAGCTCCTGTTCAGATCCTTCTCGATCTCGTCAATAGCGAGGGACTCCTGACCCTGGAACTTGGATAACGTCTCGGCGTACATGGTGGGGTTCTCAAGCCGCAGGTAAATGGAACCCGAAGTCAGCTCCCAAATCTCGCCCCTGAGCCGATTCGGCAGTCCAACTCGGATGAGCTTGTGAAAAGTGGGTTGTCGAAGTATAGTAAAGTTCCTCCCGTTGTCCCGTAGATACTCGGCCCAAAGCCGCATTTTCGCCCTATCTCGCAGCTTCTTTGGGTCGCCAGGGTATCGAAAGATCATGCCGAGCCCGGCATCCGGGGGACTGGCACTCTTTCTTTCCTCTGGCCGTAGGAGATACTCCGAGTAGTTCTCGGCAGCGACGCGGCGCAGCTTCCCCACGCTACCGACACCAGCCCTCAAGCCCCTTTTTAGACCGTCGCAGAAACGCTCACAGGCCTGCCTGGTTCCAGCCAGGTGTAGAGTTATGCGCTGTTCTCGGGAGTCCTTCTTATCTTTCGTGTTCTCCTTTTGGGTATCGCCTAGTAGCGAGTTCCAGGTCGTGATGGAAAGGGCGAACTATGGCGGTACATTGTTAGCACCACCCCTAACCAACGGCGAGGAGATGGAGGACTCAAACCTGGAAGTTTTGGCTATTCAGTCGCTCGACCTTCCGGATGGCACACAGGGGAAAGGTGAAGCCATTGCCGCCAGGGCCCCCGCCATGGGTCTGGCCGGTAAAGGCCGTCGACGTGGAGGTACTAGCCGACTGCAAGAAGCTGGTGGGAGTGGTGGAGAAGCACATGTAGGCCTCGGAGAGGTGCAGCTTGCCGGTGTAATGCCATCCCCGCTCGTGGTCCTTGTCTCCTTGGACGGCGTTGGAAGGCGGGATGGTCAGCTCGGCGTTGATCTCGTAGAGGGGCGTCTGGGAGGCGGGCAGGCGAAATTGGCCCTGGAACAGCGACGACTTGGAGGGATTGCGGTCGGAGCTGGACAGGTTGAGGCCCTGGGTCGGGTCGATGAACTGCTGGGCCTTTTGCACGATGCTCGTGAAGTTGGAGAACATGATTTCGGTCAGCTATCGGTCAGCGGCGCATGGTCGAGGGGGTCGTCGTGGGCGGCGGGCGACGAGCGGCGTGCGGCGAGCGGAGAGCGATGGGAACGGCGGAGATGTCGCCTGGTTTATCAGCGAAGGGGGACTGCGATTAGGGATTCTGGAGCCGTTATGGGATAGTGAAGGTGACGGTGACGGCGCAGAAGGCGCTGAAGATGACAAAAGAAGGGAGTGAAGGTGTGAGGCTGCGGCGGATGCTGAAGAATGGACGCGAGGTTCTTCTTTTGGGGTGGTCGCTCATCACAAGAGGAGCTAGACCTGGGAGTCCATAGAGGCTGACAGTGGAGCGTCCGGGGGGCTATGGGCTCCAGGCTACCTATTACGGTGGAGCTGTCTCAGCGGCTGTTGACGCCGAGCGGTCACTTATCATTGGCGTCTTTCAAAGAGGGTTTGAGATGTCAACTGTGATGGCTGGACATTTACATCTAGACTTATGTCTCTTGTTATTTCCATAACTGCACTTGATATTTTACTTGCATATATATGATTCCCCTGCAGCGACAATTACAGCTACATGTACGCACAGCTCTGTTGTTGACCCATTTGGCTGACTCAGATTGCGCTGGATGTCAACGGATGCCCTCCGTCATGCCCGTGCCTCTGGCCGGAGCTAAGACGTCGATAGATGTTTTTTACAAGCCATCTCAGGTATTCGAAAGCCGTTGGATTGACATTGTCTCGACTGATCTCTACTAGTACTAGTAATGAGTTCATATTGTAATCATCACTTAGAGTGTGACCACTCATCCATCCGCGACGTCATGCCGCGCAGTAGCAGCCGTTGCGTTCCTTAGTTAGTCGTCACAGGTGTGAATGGATTCAATATAAAGTTTGGAGATATCTGTAATCAGCTCAGCTCAAGGAGACGCATGTTCGGTACAGCATGCCTGCTCCAGAGATACAGAGACTACCTTACTACTATGTACTACTACTATCTAAGTACTAGTAGTAGTAGTTACAGCAGCCGTCGTACATGTGCAACTCACAACCCGTATCCGACTGTCCCATCATCCCTCACACCACGCGGCAGCATCTCGGCGCACCACCAACGCTGAGCCAGCCCTACTGACTCAAGGCAAACCAAGGTGAAACGCCTCATCCGCGATTGGATGTACCGTGATATTTATAATTTTTACTTACCTACCTTATACATTTAAGCTATCCATGGTAGCAAGGATGAGGCTCTTTGTACTCAATTCCTCTCCGAGATGAGAAACTCTCGAGCTACATACATACATGTATAAAGCTGTATATTTTCCAAAGCTGGTTCATGCTGTCTCGTTTCAGCTTATTGTACAAACAAACCACCAAGTCAACCATTGAACCCAACAGCCACAAACACCCCTGCCCCCTGAACTATCCCCTCCACTTCGATCCATTATTCTCCATCAGGATCCTCGTCGCATTTGCTCACTCGCCCATCCTCTATCCCGTCCAAGCGAGACTAGCCTTTCCCCTTCCCCCCCCCCGTCTCGTTGCGTCATAACCCTACCCGCTCACCCCTCGCCGTTCGTTCAGCGTTAGATAGAGAGCCAGCCATATCCCAGACGTTAGCCTACTAGACGTTGGCCTCTACTACTAGACGTTGGTGGGCGCTATCATCAGCTCCTCCTCATCCTCCTCCTCCTCTCGTCCTCTTCCTCATCCTCCTGATCTCCCCTCGCCCGCCACCCAACCATCAACATACTTTACCCTTTATACTTTACCCGGGTGCCACCTTATAGTATTTAATCCTTCGAGTTCAGCCTCGCCTCGTCCGCTCCGCCATGGTTCAATTGACCTTATAACCTGTCCTGCGCCGCCGCCGTCTCCGTCCTACAACTTCGTCCTCGACTCCTCATCCTCCTGCTTACACAGACACGAAACGCCTCTGCTCGCAGCATCCGTATCCGTATCGGCACCATCCTCACCCTCAGCATCGACCAGCAATCTCATCAACTCCATCTCGCCTTATCATCGTCGCATGCCTCGCCACGGTGGCCATGGCCTATGTTTGAATAAGGGCCTCTCGCGATCGAATCCCTAAACTCCCGTCTCTGGCCTCCTCAGCTTCTCACCACCGTCGCCGTCGCCGTCGCAAACATCAATACCAAACACCAGCCATGGCGGCCACCGTTGCGCATTCGCAGCCCGCGACTCTGCCCTCCAACGGCTCGCTGCATCCCCTCTCCAGCAACATAAACGCCGCCGCCTCCAACAACGCGGGATCCCAGTCCATCGACGACGCTTCTGCCGATGGCGGCCCAGCTCCCTTGCCGCCCACGCGCAAGTTTCAGCTCGGCGACTTCAAGCTGGTGCGCACGCTGGGCACAGGTTGGTCTTCGTCTTAGCTCCTCGTCGCAAGTGTTTGTCTAACCGTCGCGCGACAGGAACCTTTGCGCGAGTCTGCCTGGTGCGCCCCGCCGCCACCGCCAACGTCCCCCTCGACCGCCAGCTAAACCCGGAAGTCTACGCCCTCAAGATCCTGCGCAAGACCGAGGTCATCAAGCTGAAGCAGATCGACCACGTGCGCCACGAGCGCGCCATCCTCGCCGACGTCGCCGGCCACCCCTTCATCACCACCCTGCTCGCCTCCTTCTCCGACTACGACTCCCTCTACATGCTGCTCGACTACGTCCCCGGCGGCGAGCTCTTCAGCTACCTCCGCAAGTTGCGCCGCTTCGACGAGTCCACCGCCCGCTTCTACGCCGCCGAGATCGTCCTCGTCCTCGAGTTTCTCCACGAGCACCAGCGCGGCGTCGCCTACCGCGACCTCAAGCCTGAGAACCTCCTGCTGGATCAGGATGGCCACATCAAGCTCGTCGACTTTGGCTTCGCCAAGCGCCTGGGGAACCGAGGCGACAACCACCCCGTCGAAACCTACACCCTCTGCGGAACCCCCGAGTACCTAGCGCCCGAGGTGATCCAAAACAAGGGCCACACAGGCGCCGTGGACTGGTGGGCGCTAGGAATTCTGCTGTACGAGTTCCTGACTGGGTATCCTCCCTTTTGGCACCAGAATCCGATTGAAATATACAAACAGTACGCAACACCCCTTTCCAACCCCTAACCCCTGAATCTGCAACTGACCCTCCCCCCCCAGAATCGTCGAGAAGCCCATCGTCTTCCCCCAAGACCCGCCCATTTCCGACGACGCCAAGGACATCATCAAGTCCTTCTGTACCGTCGACCGCTCCCGCCGCCTTGGCAACATCAGCGGCGGCGCCGCCCGCGTCAAGAGCCACCCCTTCTTCCAAGACACCGACTGGGACGACGTCTTCAACCGCCGCCGGAAAGGCCCCATCGTGCCCCCCGTGCGCTACCCCGGCGACGCCCAGTGCTTCGACATCTACCCCGAGGACGACGGCAAGCGAGACCCCTACCACGACGACATGGCGCAGAAGTACGACCAGTACTTCAAGGATTTCTGAAAAAGCATCAGTTAATCTACGTTGCTGAGCTGGTTCACCAAGTGCTTAACACATGCCATCCGAACAACATCCCCCCCCCTGCTCCCACCCCAGCGTCGAAAGAAACAGACCTTTCGACCCAGAAATTGTAGAAATCCCACTTTTATATCCCCATGTACATGCGAACGAAGCGACATAACGACGAACGGACGATTCCACCGAGGCGGCGGCCTGCTGCGAGACATTTCTCAAACTTACCTACCGAACCACATATTGATTGATTACAACCGGGGAAAGGCGTATTGGAGAAGCGGAGAATGGGTGGAACGGGGGCTATGCGTGTTTGAAACCTCACTGTTGTATGAACGACGGGGCGAGGCTGTCGCGGGCTTGGATGGTAGTATTAGCTACAATGCCTTGCGACATTTCACATACTGTCTCGTCTACTTCTTTGAATGACTTGTGCTGCAAACAATCGTGACGGTGGTCACAGGATTTGAGATATGTACGTCTCTCGTCGTGTTTCCTACGCCATGTCTATCCTGAGCCTATCTAAGTAAGTACCTATGCAGGGTATAAAAAGTAGGTGAATATATAACCCTGACTCTTGCCAGGGATTTGCACCTAGTAAACAACGGAAAAGCACAAAAAGGTGCGGCCATGAGTTCCCCAACTCCAGATTCCACAAAACACCTAGCAGCCCCTACATAGATATGTAGAGCCAATACGCCCCGAGCCCCATGGCCACCACTGTCGCCAGGATCAGCGCGCCCTGCTTGGTGCTCGTGAGGAACATGCTCCAGCCGGCCATGACCTC
>JAANBC010000673.1:0-13661 GCA_014621405.1 Stylonectria norvegica | reverse complement strand
ATAGACAGATATTATACTTAAATATCCTATATTAAGCTATATTTACTATATTTATAGATCTAATTTAAAGAAAAACACTATATAATTTAATAATAAACCTATATATAAGTCTTAGCACTAACTTTATCTACTTAATTATTATTAATAATAAGAAAGATAATAAAGACCTTTAAAAGAGCTATACTTAGATTAATAATTATATATATATTATAAATATAGTAAAGGCCTTATATATTAATTAACCTAATCACAGCCTATTATAACTAAATTAATAAACTATAAATTATAAAGAACTACTATATCTCACTACTTAAAGCCCTAAAGCTAATATTCTACTATATACTTTAAATAAATTAAGATACCTTTTATAGTTTTTACTAATAGTTAAAGAATAATATAGTTATTAAGAAGAATTATTATTAATACTTTTAATAATATATAATAGTTTTCCTATAGATTATAGTATATAATAAGCTATAGAGAAATATAAGCTTTTAATCTTATATAAGCTAAAGTATAGTATTATTAGTATTTATAATACTAATTAATTTAATAAGATATTTATATATTAAGTTTATTTGCTAGTTAGAGCTAGAGTATTTCTCCCCTAAAGTTAAATTAAATAGTAAATTTATACAGTTTAATAAACTAATTAAGTCTAGTAATAGAATATATATCCTAGCCTTTATCTCTCTTAAGAAATAGAAGCGCTTTTAGTTATAAAAAAGAACTACTATATAAAATATATTAGTAGCTATTATATTTAATAAAAGGTTCTTATATATATTTGCAAGTGCTAATAAATTAATTAATAATATCTTATTAATTTATTAAGCTATAATAAGAAGTTTTAGGATACTATTAGTAAAATATTATCTTAGTAATACTAGCTTTAATATATAATAAGAACTTCTTATTCTATATAGTAGTATTTATTACTATCTATAGAATTAGAAGAATACTAGCTGAAAACTAGTAATAGTAAAAGAACTATATAATTTGCAATACTAATTAAGTAAGTATTTAAATATTATAAAAGAAAGTTTAAAGTTATATACTATAATACTATTAAATACTTACAGAAAAAGCAAATTAAGCTTATATATATAGTTATAGGCCTATATAACTTTATATTAATAAAAGGAATTAAGCTAAAGGCATAGTTATAGCAGCAGGAGGATTAACTTATAGAGAAAGACTATAAGGCACTTGCTATAGCTTATATATAAGCTAATAAGAAAGTTAATAGCCTTGCAGGTAATAATATAAGAGATTTAGTTATAGACTAGCTTTAAAAGATATATTAATAATATCTTATAACTATAGTTAGGGCTATTATATAAGGTTAAAGATAAAGAAGATTATAATATTTAAAATAGCTAGCTTTTTGCGCCTATATTATAATATATATAGCTCTATTTAACTAATTAAATTCTTTACCTAGCTATAGCTATATAAAATACTTAAAAAAGAGGGAATTATAAATTTAAGCTGCTAGTATATTATATACTAAATGCCCCCTATTCCGCCTCTTTTTTAAACTATCTTTTTATTAATAATACTATGCTACTAACTCTTTAAGAATAGCCTTAATCTATATCTCTTTCTGCTCTTTTATATTAAATATATTTTGTATTATTATATTTATTAGCTCTTTCTTAATCTAAGTAATTGCCTAAATTAGAAATATTAGGCTTTAAGTATTAAAAAGAATAATATAGTCTTATAATATATACTTAATATTCTTTATACTAATTAGCCAAGTAGTAATTATATAGTTATGTCTTTAAGAGCCTAAGGCAAGAAATAGCTCCTTTGCCTCTTTAAGCTTAAAGCTGCCTCTATTAATAGTCTTCTTCTTTTTATTAGAAGCTAGTATTCCCTTATTTAGTATATATTATATAGGGTTAAGTCTCTTATTCGCAGCTTTAGTAGCTTTAGTAGCTTTCTTTACTAACTTAGCTATAGTTTTTCTCTTTCTTATAGCTATAATAGCTCTTATAGGAGTTCTATTTATTATAGCTATAACTATACCCTTGCTAGACTTAGCTATAAGAATAGCTTTATCTTCTATAACTTTAGCAAGCTTAGTAGCTCTCTCTTCCGCAGTAGTATTAGTAATAATATTAACTTTATTATCTTTATTAGTTAAATTAGCCTTATTAATAGCAGATCTAGCAAATAATAGCAGTAGCTTCTAGCTACTTAGCAGCTCTAGCCTCTCTTTATTAAAGTTATTATCTTTAGCTAGGTACTAAGTCTAAGTATATAGCACTTTTTAAGTCTTTATTACTAAAAATGCCATATTATTACTAGCTTTTATAATATTATTACCTGCTATAAGCTTTATAATAAAGATCTTAGCCTAGGTATTAACTATAATATTATTATTATAAGTAAGTTCTACTAATAATATTATTATATTATAGCTATTATATTTAACTTTAAAGGCAATTTTATTAATAAGACTTATTATTATCTTATTATTAATAAAATCTATATTTAATTCTAATATATAATATACTACCTACTAAGATATATTCTAATATATCTTAATATACTGCTATTTTAACTTAATAGTTATAACCTCCTATTCCTTTAATAGCTAATATTATTTAAAGAGCAGTAATATTATTCTAAAGATATTATAAATAGTAGCTATTTTCTCTAATACTAGCTTATTATTCCTTTAAGTATTAAGTAAAAGCTTTAAAAAAAAAAGATAAATTAGAGATAAGTCTATCACAGCTGTGCCTTTATTAGCTATATGCCCGGCGCGGCCTGTTTTTTCCTTAGCTTTAGTATTTTAGCTATTATAGCAGGAGTTACTATTATAGAAGGAGCTACTATTATTATTACTATTAAGGCTATTGCCTTAGGCTCAGGCTTAGATAACCCTAACTATATTAAGCTTATTATATTAATAGAAAAGAGGCTAGTTTACTATATAATAGCAATATATATATATAATCTTTATTAATTATTATAACTTAGTAGAAACAAGCTGCTATAGAGCCTTAAAAGCAGTGCTAGAAGGAGCCTAGTAATAATAACAGGGCGCTATTAGTACTAGAGACTATACTTAGAAACCGGCTTATATAAATTTATATTATAGAAGTCTCTGCTTTTATTAAATCCTTAAGATACCTTTTATAATCCGGGCTTACTAATTACACTCTTATAATAATTATAAAACTAGATTATACTAAGAACTTTATAATTTACTTATTAAAAGAATATATTATTATATTTTTCTTATTAAATTATATATTATAAAGATCAAATTATAAATAAGTCTTATTATAATTTTATAATTTATTAAATTACTTTTATTATTTATTTTTAAATATTTTATTAGTTATAAGCTTATTTATAATAAAGAGATTAAAACTTAAATAATATAAAAGAGTAAGCTAAGCCTAAGTATTAAAAATCTTAAAATAAGCTTAGTATTAGCTATTTAAGTTATAAAAATAAAGAATATTTCTAAAGTAAAGATTAATATTTTTATAAGAGATTTCTATATTAAAGCTAGTTTTAGTATTTTAAGTAAAGACTAAAGAAATATTAGCTTATTCTAGCTATATTATAGCTATAATACTTAGTCTTAGCTTATAATAGTAATATATATAAACTTATTAAACTTAGCTAAATTAAGAATTAAGTATAATATTATTATATAAAGACTTTTTATTAAGATATTTAATAAAGTTTAATCTTTTTTTTTATAATATTATATATTAAAGATAATTCTATATAATTAGAAAATAAAAGTAAAAATAGCTTATTATTATCTTAAATATATTATTAATAATATATTATTTAATAATTAAGATATTATTATTAAGAGATTTTAAAAGTTATCTTTTTCTTTTTTATATTTATAATTTTTAAAAGAATTAAATAAAGAATAATATATATAATAAGTTTATTAGCTTTAATATTACTTTATTATAAAAGGATATTAATTTTATATTAAAGCTCTTTTTTATATAAGCTTAATATTTTCTAATAATAAGGCAGTCTTTACTTTATATTAGATAGTTTTTTTAATATAATATATATTTATATAATATCTTTTTTCTCAGGGCTAAGTCTTATCTACCTAATGTCACAAGGGCTCTACTAGGTAGGCCCTAAAATATTAGGATATTACTAAAATTCTAGGATAGCTAGCTACTTTTAGATATCTATTAAATTTACTTATAACCTATAAATATATTAATTTTATTAATATTAAGTTGTTAAAACACTTAAAAATATATCTAATATACTTTCTCTATATATACCTACTTAATAATAAGATATTAAGGCCGCTAATATAATTACTGCCTTATATTACTATAGTATAACTCTATAAACTTAACCTAAACCTCTATCTATATAGCGCACTGCAGAGCTCTATAAGATTAGTAAAAGCAAGATATAATATTAGATAAAGAGGCTTAATACTATATATAAGGATTATATTAGTCTAAGCTACTCTTGCCACTTTACTTATATAGAAGAGGAAGCCCTTATTATATATATTTAGTAGATAGAATAAGCTAGCTTTCCAGCTTTAAAGTTTTAAATTATTAAGGCTATAATAATAATATAATTATAAAGAGATTCTAAGGCAGTTTCTATAGGGTTAAATTAGTATTCTTATTTTTAAGAAAATTATCCCTAGCTTTATAAGAGCTTTATTAAGGCTATTAAGAAGTCTTATAAGTTTTTTAAAGCTTCTAATATTAAAAATATTATATAATTCTTTAATAATCTAGCTAAGACTATTAAGACTAATAGGATCAGTCTCTTAGAGATATAAAATAAAGATAAAGCCAGAATATAACTCGCGATGCTTTATTAGACTATAGAGGTTCTTATTATATATATAATATGCAGTATATACCCTAAAGTTATTAATCTCTTAAACTGCAAGTTCTATATGCTCTTAGGCGCAGGAAATGCTATAAGTAATATAATACTATTATAAATTATATTTAAGTCTTTACCTATAGAAAATTTCACTAGTATTAATATTAATAATAAGATATAGTTTATAAAGACTAACTCTAGCTTTAGTAATACTAAGATTATATTTAATTAGATTTATAACTTTACTTAAGTCTTATAAATAATATTAGTAATAATAAAGCAGAAAAGTATTACTTTCAATAACTAATTCAGCTATAATAAGTAGTTATATATTAATAATATAAAGGGCGTAAATATAGCTAAACCTCTTATCTATTATATTAATAAGAGAAAGATCTATTGCCTTCTTATTATAATAGCTTTATAAAGTATAATAACTACAAATTTATTAGATATTGTATCTTATTTAATATTATTATATATATATTACTGCCGCATTTTATATATCTTCTTTAACTAATAGATATAAGAGTCTTTTAACTATTAAAAGCAGCTTATTAAGAAGCTCTATAGAAGTCTCTTTATAAAGGTAACCTTGCCTTTAATTATATTAACTTCCTAAAGTCCTTCTAAGTGATATTTAATATAGGCTTTAAAGCTTATAATATTATAAGTAAGTTTAAAAAAAACTAGTCTTTACTTACTAAACCTAATACTTATAGTCTCGCGGCTTATATAAGAGTAATACTATTATTATAAGGTAATAAATCCTATCTTTAAGAGTCTTCTTCCTAAAGAGTTATACTTTATAAGTATAGCTAATATAATATAATATATATATAATAAGTATCTTAATATATTAAGCTCGCCTACCTATATAAAGCTATAGCATACTAAGACTATAGTCTATAAGGCTATAATTATATAAAGTTATATATTATAATTCTATAATAACTATATATAATATATTAAGGCCTTAATAAGTAAATAACTTTAGAGCAAAGCTATAAAGCTTACTAATCACTTTATTACTAGCTTAAGTCTTATAGAGATATAGGTATAGTATAATACTATAATAGCTAATAAGAAAAAAGAAGTTATATTACTATAAATTATAAAGTATCTGCCTTATAATAAAGAAGGAGATAGACTATATAAAAGGCTAATAGCAGACTAATAATAAGTAGATTATTTTAGAAGGCAGTGAGGTAAAAAAGGCAATCTTTAAGCTATAGCTTAAATATACAGGTTAATATAAATTCTTTATCTCTTTAGAAACCTCTAACTATAAGTATCTTAACCTCCTTAATAAAAAAGCTAATAGCTTTATCTAAAATGTTATGCCTAATTATGCTATTTAAGATACTATCTATAATATAAGGTTTAGGCTAATACTATCTCTTTTAAACTCTTATATTAACTTACTATCCTTACTTAATAATAATATTAAAATCTATATAAATCATAGTATCTTTAATAATTATAATAATAATAACCTTAAAGCTATAAATAATTATAATAAAGTATAATAGTATCTTACTTAATTATTATATTAGAAACCTTTATTTTCCTTACTAATAATATTAATAAGCTGCTAAAAGGCTAGGTAGCTAGTAAGGGTAGAGAGTGCCTCTTTTACTATAAGTCTAAAGCTAACTTTATTGCTCTTATTAATAAAGTCTTTATAAAGTATTTAACTTAAATATAAGAATAAATAAACTAGAACTTTACCTAATTAAATTAATAATAAATCCATATTAAAGCTAATAAAGAAGAGTTGCGGTTTCTTATAAATATAATACCTTTTTAAGTTATATTTAATTAATATAATAATAGTATTTATAATTAGCTATATTAGATCTAATATTATAAAAATACTTAGGGTCTTATATAAGTAATAAATAAGTATAAGTAGGTAATAAACTTTAGCTTATAGCCTTTTATTAGTATAGTTATATATAGTATAAAAGAGTATATTACCTTTATATAAAGCCTGCTATTAATTAATAGGATACCTATAAGTTTTTAGTATAAGAATAATTAACTTATTTTAAAAGATTAGTAAAAGGCTAATTATAGTATAGAGATAGGCTTTAAGAATACCCTAGTAATTAAGAAGGCTATATATAAGAAATAATTCTTTATTAGTATAATTAACTTTATAGAGAAATATTAGGCTAGTTTTATTTAGGACTAAGTGCTTAGAATACTTATTATATATAATATTAGCTCTAGTAGGCGCCTAGACTAATTTAAGAAGATTACTTTTACTTAGCAAAGCTTCCTAATTACTCTTAAGATACTCTATATATTTAATGCCTATTTAATACTAGTTATAGTATAATTAGAGATATAAGAATATAAGTACTTAGTACTTATATCTCTATAGACTAATATAAGAAGCTTAGTAAGGTATATATTAGCCTAAGTTACTTTAGTTACTAGTGCTAAAGATATCTTATTTAGGGGCAGATATGGATTAGTAATAGGGAGACTAATATAAGAGCTAGCACTATTATTCTATAATTAGGCTTAGGCTTTATATAATATAGTTAGAATTTCTCAGTCTTAGTATATAGGATATATCCTATAGTTCCTAATAATAATTACTTTAGATAAACTTAGTATTATAAGTTACTCTTATACTAAGGCTGCTATATAAGTAGGGATAGAGATCTGGGGTGAGGTTAAGATAAGACACTTCTTTATATCTGACTTATATAAGAGATACTAATTAGGCTTTTATAGAGGTATTTACTAGCTTTACTTATTATATTATAATCTTACTAATATCTCACTTTTTTAACTTATTAACTAAGACTTTATAAAGTATTATAAAAAGTATTAGTATTATATAATTAAGAAAGTATTATCTTAGGCTAGATTTATAGATATTAAGTTATTTTTAAAGGTCCTAAGAGCTTAATAAAACCACAGCTTCTAAGCTATAAGTTGCCTGCTTAAATAGGCTATACTATAATCCCTTTTAATATTAGTCTTATTGCTAAAGTTACTAAAGTTCGCTCCTATTTTATAATTCCTTCTACTAAATAATTTATATTATAAGTCTAGTATTAAGGTATTATATTAAAAGGCTTTATAGACTTTAATAAATATAGCTTTTTAAGATTTAAACTAAGCTTTAGTATACTTCCCCTCTAAGTCTATAAGTATTAGTAAAGCCTAAGCTATATTATATAGTAGTAAGATAAGCTTGCCTATTACTGCTTATTTACTAGAGATTTACTAGGATATAAGAACTAGCTAACTAAGTATACTAGTAGGTAAACTAGTAGAAGTCTTTATATTTACTTAAAGATTAGTTTAATAAATATATAAGATACTATAAAAGGCTAAGAAAGTTCTAAATATAAATAACTTAATTATTATAGTTAAGAGGCATCCTCTACTTATATTATTAATACCTCGCCTAATATAACTTTTAAAATACCCTAAGTAGCTACTATTAAAGGGTAGTATTAGTTATAAAGTTTAATAAGAGAACTTAAATAAGTAAGCAGCTAATATGCAAACTATAGGATTAATACTTATAAATAACTCTAATATACTATAAACTGGCATTTATATTAAATCTTAACTAAGGATTACTAGAGGTAAGAAGATAGATATTTTTAATAAGTGCAGAGGTTATTATAATCCAGACCTCTTTAAGAGTATAATAAGAAAGAAGATAGTAATAGATATTATAATATAGCTTTATCTTTTTTAAGTTAAAGAAAGAAGAATAATAATAATTATTAGGAAGTAAGATATAATAGAGCTATTATAAGTTATTTTTATCTTAGATAGGCTTATTACTAAAGGTTAATAGGATATTCTGCTAAGTAAAGTATATAACTTATTTTAACCCTATATTATATAAGGAAAGTCTTAGGAGGATAGGGCATATAATAGAGAGGCAAGAAAAAAGTAAGACTTATATAAGAATATAAATATATTAAGTTTACTTGCTATAAAGGGGTTCTAGAGTTGCGATAGTTATTAGGCTTAATAGGGGATATACTTAGGGAATTAATATTAGTATTCTCCTCTAATTAATAACTAATCTTTCTTATCTAACTATTTAATCTAGACTAAATGTATCTTTTAGCTAAGTAATATACTCTTATTAATATTATAAGTATAGTAAGTTAAGTTTACTTCTAAAGAAGATTAATAATTATAAGAAATACTTATAGAATTAATATTAGTATTTCTATTTAATAAACTTTAGAAATTTCTTATTTAATTATTCAATTTAAATAGAGTCTATTTTATTATTAAGGCCTTTTACTTTATATAAAGGTTTCTATAATACTATACTTAACTTATAATAATTTAATTATTTAATTTAATATTAATTTAAGTTTAAGTAACTTTAACTTAAATTATTTAATTTATATATAGAGAGTAGTATATCTTCTCTTCTTAATATAAGTATATTAGTTTTTAACTATATAAAAAAAAGATAGAGTACTTTACCTAAGATACTTAAAATAGGAATTAAACCCTAATCTTTATAAATTTCTTATTTTATACTTATATATAGATGCGAGGTATTATAATATTATTATAAGTAGTATATAAGGCTTTATTCTTATATAAATTCAGGTTTATAATATTCTTAATTAATTAAAATAGTAAAAAAATAGTATTAAGCTTAGGAACTATATGCGGTTTATAAAGCATAAATATAATAAAGCTAGATTTATTAATCTAATTACCCCGAATTATAGTACTAATCCCTGGACTATTATTTGCTAATAGAATATACTTATAGCCTATAAATAAGAAGATTAGTTTCTTAAAAATAGGTAAGGGAACCTAAAATTAGCTATAATGCCTAAATATAGTAAGGGACCTAAGAGGCAGCTTAAAGTTAGATATAGTTATTATAATAAGGCTGCCCCCTTAACTATTAAACTATACTATCTCTATAATATATTTATTTATATTAGGTACTAAAGTTAATATATTTAGGGTATATAAGACTATTAATAATAGGAGAGTAATTTAATAGTAATATATATATTTGCCTATAGGATTAACTAATTACTAATATAAGAGAGTATAGTAAGGGTAATACATATAAATTGCGAACTAATATATAAAGAAGAAGAAGTAAATTAAAGCTAAGGTAACTTATATTCTAATATAGCCTTAGGGTTTCTATAGCCTTATAATAAAATAATATATCTTTTTATTAAACACTTAACTTATAGATATAAGGTCTTATTTCTATAGCAAATAATATTAACCTCTCTAGTATTTAACTTAGTATCTAATCTTATTATAATATTACTAAGGTTAAATATAGTATTAAATATAATACTCTTAAGGGTCTTTACTTATAAGACTACTATATAGCTAAGTTCTGCCTAGAAGTTATATTATAAGATATCTATAACTACTCTATCTAGTATTATATTTTATGCCTTATATATAGTAATATTATATATAATTATAAGAGAGAATTATATATAAGTATATATTATTATACTCTTTATAAAGTCTTAAGAAGATTAAAAGATAAGTATAATCTTTATTATTATAGGATTATTAAAGTACCTAAGTCTATTATACTTATCAAATTATATTAGTATAATTATAAGAGGTTTAGAGTAAGGATCTATAATTATAGCATCCTATATAAAGTTATAGATATTACTAAGGGCATTATTAACTAAGCTAATTAAAGTTTAAATATTTTTAGTTAATATTATATGCATACTAATATATATTAGTAGCTTATTATGCAAATTATTAGCAGTTATAAAGTCTACTTCTATAGCACCAGATCCTTAGTTTAATATAACTGCCTATATATAAAGGACTTAGAGATGCTTTATATAGTTTATATTATACTCTCTTACTTATATATTTATTAAATATATGCATATTGCATTATTAAAGGCTATAACCTCTAAAGAAGTTAATAATACTTAAACTTAAGTATAGAGCAGCTTTTAATTATTAATAGAAGGCTTATTATTATAAAGTCCTTATAATATAATTCTAAAGCCTACTTAATTATCGCCCTATTATTATATAACCTACTAAAGAATAATAGTTTAATTAAACTTTATATAGGTATTATAGCTCTTAATATTAAATAGTATAATAAGTAGTAAATAGTTATAAAGAGCCTGCTTTATTATTAGAGAAAGCTGGAAGAAATCCTTAAGAAGAAGCATATTATAGCTACTAAAGGGGAAGTCTTAATATATAAAGAAGATATCTTATAAATAATTATTAATATAACTTAGTATATAAAGGCTAATTATTAACTTCTTATTAATAATAAGATATTATATATTACAGAGCTTAGATTAAAGATTGCTTTTTGCTATATTATTAAAGGGTTATAGCTTAGTAATTAGCTTAGAAATAGAAAGATATAATAAGAAATAGAGAGTTACTCTAGTAATTATATTAGCTATAATACTAATAGAAGCTGCCTTTATTATAATAGGTCTGCTTAAAGTAAGTTACTAAAGGCAAGCTATAATAGTATAAATAAGAAAAAACTTCTTAATACTACCTTAGCTATTTACTTAAAAAAGAAGCTACTTAGGATTTAATATAATATAGTTAATAAATATAAATATAACACTTTTATTAAATACCTTAAGAAAGTAAATATTAAAACTATACTTAGTTTTATTTAATATATAAGATAGTTATTATATAATAGTATTAATATACTATAGCACCCTTAGGTTATATAGAGCTTCTATACTATAATTATTATAGGAAAAACCATTCTATAGCAGTTATAATAGCTTATAGCTGCATATAGCTAGTTTATATATAGCTCTTAAGGGGCTGTGGCTACTATATTATATATACCCTTATAAATAAGACCCTATAATTAGATAAAAACCTAAATATTATATTTATAGGCCTATAATAGGTTTATATTAAGTTCTAGCTTACTATATTATGTCTCTCTTTATTAAATAATACTTTAGAAATTTATAGAGAGTTTTTATATAAATCTTCTCTTATTATAATAATTAATTATAATTATAATATATTTTAGAAGGTTTAATAAAAGGTTTTAATTTTTTAAAAGAGATTTAAAATCTTATTTTTTTATTTTTATTAGCTATTAATTATATATTTCTATCTTTATATTTATTAATAGTATAGCTTTTATATAATAAGAAGGTCCCTAGCCTTTTAATTTATTATTTACTATTTAATTTAATAAATTATAGCTTATAAATTTATATTACTTAACTTTATTATATTAGGGGTTTGCTATATAATTTTAGGCCTAAAGTAGGAGGCTTTAATATTACCTAATTAATATATTCTTTTTTTATTATTATAGGAATTAATACTTTTATTAATAAATAAAAAGTCTGCTATTTTTATTATAAGTAGATAATAGTATAGGTTTTTTATTTAATTATAGTACTAGGCCCTAATTAGTTACTAATTATATAAGAACTAATTATATAATATAGGATCTTTTACTTTAGGATATAAATCTAGAGAAAAGGGTATTAATAGCAGGATTTAAACCTATAGCTCCTCTATAAAAAGCAGAGAGCCTGCCTAATAGGTAACTACTCTGCTATGCTAATATAGTTATTATATAAATTATTATTATTATAGATTTAAGTAAAAAAAAAAAAATCTTAATAGTATTAAACATAGTATAATAATATATATATTAGAATTAGTTTTAATATTATTCTTTAATTTAAAGTCTTATTATTTATATAAAATAATATCTTTATTTATAAAAGAGTACTAACTATACTATAAGTAGAGATTACCTTTAAAACTAGTTTAAAATATAGCTTAAATTTCTTAAATAAAACTAGTTAAAATATAAATAAATTGCTTTATATTAAACTTATTAAGCTTATTAGCTTAAAAGTCTTTTCTTTTAAGCTATAAGAGCTGCTATAAGAGCTAATATAAGAGTATTATAAGATCTATTGCAAGGTCTCTTATAAGCTAGTTTATTTAGACCTATTATAGCTATAGAGCTAGCTTAAAGTATAGCTTAAAGCTATAACTATTAAAGATACAGCTGCTAATTAGCTAGTTTATATAAATAAAAAGTCTTACTATTAGTATAATATAATATCTCTATTAATAAAATATAGACTCTATAGTATGCTTTACCCCTATATATATCCTATTTAGCAGGCAGAGATACTACTTCTTAAATAGTTTACTCTATGCGCAAATTTCTATTATAAGGCTATTAATAAATAGAGATTTCTTTTTATATTATTATAATTAAAGCTATCGCATTTTAGCTATTATAAGAGCTGTTGCGAGGGCTGTTATAAGACCTATTGCAAGCCCGGCGCGCCTGGAGCTACTATAGCTATAGAGCCGGCTCGGGCTTATATAGCTATAGGTGCTATAGCTAGGGCTTTTATAGCTGTTAATAGAAGTAGGGCTGCCTACTATCGCCCCTGCTGTGACTACTATAGCTATTATAGCTACTATAGCTATTATAGCTATTATAGCTTAATTATTCTTACTAGTATACTATATAGCCTTAGGATATGCGGATTTTAATTAGCTATAAAATATACTTATAAGAGATAAAGTATACTATAAAAGCTATATTTTATTAATAGAGATATTATATTATATTAATAGTAAGACTTTAAATAAATATCTTAATTTATTTAAATAATAAGACTCTTAATTTATAAATAAAGTTAATATTAAATAAATAAGACTTAAAACTAAGTTTAATTTTAGTAATTATATAAGTATATAAATAATATAAATCTTAACTTAGTATAAGTTATAATCTTACTTATAAT
>JAANBC010000672.1:0-13663 GCA_014621405.1 Stylonectria norvegica | reverse complement strand
TACTATTAATCTCCCTCTAAGTCCCCTTAGAAATCAGAGCTTTAATCTCTATATATGCAGCCTTAGTAAATTACTTATATATAGGGTGTTTCTGCATATCTCTCTAATACGCTAGTAGTTTTAAAAGGTTATTCTAATAAATTACCTCTTTAGATAAGGTTATAGACAGTCTTTTCCTTCTTTCTTTATCTATTATGCCTAGGATAATAGCAACATTATATATATACTCTTAAAGTTATCCCTTTCCACTTAGTAATTAATTAAGAAGAAATTAAATAGTATTTTATTATATATTAATTAATAAGTCCTCTAATTAAAAGCTTATCCTAGTCCTTATTATATATATATTGCAATTCTGCTGCTATACCATTTCTAGGTTTAGCTGCATTTAAGGGAGCTTATAACTAGTTAGTCTGCTTCTAACTCTTTTAGATATAAAGTGCTAGCTAAGCTTTCCTTTGCTTTCTAAGTAGATTATTATTACTAGTTATAATCCAGTAGCATATCTAATTATAGCTTATTCTTAAGATCAACTTCTAAAACAGTAGCTAGCCTAAATTTATTATTAACGCTTTATTTCTGCATTTTATTAAAAGTATTATAAGTATTTAGAGTTAGCATATTATATAAATTCTACTCTAATATCTCTTATAGTGTTTAAAGTCCTATATATTTAAGTATATAAACTAGTGCATACTTAAGTTCAGTCTCTTAGTATTAAATTATTTTATTAAGCACCTAAGGAGTCTCTACCCCTAAGTTTAAACCTATAGATATTTCTTAAAAAGGTATATCTTCTAAGAATATAAGGGATAACAAGTTCTCTGCATCTAGCTTATTTAGGCGTACTACCTAGTTATTCAGTTCTATAGTTAGAAGCTTATTCTTTTATTCTAGCACTAGATTAAAGAAGACATACTTATTAAATTATATATTTTATATTATAAAGACCTTTTTAAGATAAGGAACCTATATCTAGTATATATTAGTTGTAATATATTTAATAAGGTAACTAATATATCCTCTAGGGCCAGTTTTTATATCTCTTCTATTATAGTTTGCCTCCTGATTTCTAGTTAAAAAATAGGCATAATAACTATAAGTATATATCCTATTCTAATCTAGTAAAAAGTAGAATATATACTCTTATATTAGAAGAGAGGAGTTATGCCTTAGCTAATAGTATAAAGTCTTAATTAGTAATTTCTAGTTATTTCTTCTTATAGGAGATATATTAATTAAGTATGCAGCTGCTCTATAGCTTTCTAGCTATAGGTTTTCTAAGAGATTTATGCCTTATATTATTATATTCAAGCAGTTAGTTACTACTTTATTTATACTTTTAATACTATTATTAGGTTTATATATATCTAGTGGAGCGTTTTTAAGGCTTATTTCTTTATTTTAGCACTAACCCTAATAAAGCATATTACCTATAATATTATTTGCGCCCGGCTTATTATCCTAACGCATTATATATATATATATATTAAATTATTATAGTACCTACCTATTAAAGAAGATAAGCTTATTATATAAGGTTAGTATGTCTCTATAATATAGCAGTTATATATAAAGTATACTACTAAACTCATTCTTTATAATAAGAAGATATTTAGCTCTATTATAGCCTTTATTATAGTATTATAGATCCTAAAGAACTCTTTAGAAAGATTATAAGGAGCGATTCTTAAATATGCGCCTTAAAACCTCTTTTTAGGTATAAGTTATAGAATAGATCTTATAGTTAATACAGGCTATACCTTTAATATATATATTATAAGTATTCTAAGCTAACTTTCTAAGTGCTTTAGGACCTAAGTGACTAGATCTTAAGTATTAGAGCTTTTTAAGGTCTAACTAGACTAGAAGAGAGTTTATACTTCTTTAATATAATAGATTATACCTTAGCACCTTAGATAATAAGTCTAATATATAGGCAGTAAGTATAAATACAGCTAAGCTTATTAGAATCACACTTTAGAGTATTATACTAGTCATATAAAAGGAAACATTCTTATATTCCAAAAAGACTAGGTTTCTAGCGCAAGACATCTATTATATAATTTTACTCTTATTTAACAGGCCCTTTCGCAATATATAATCTAAACTAAGATACCAAACTCCTGCGTTTTAAAGTAAGATCTCTAAAATAATATTTATATAAAAACCCTTAATAATAGCTATATTATTAAGAAGAAATAGCTTCTAAGTCTTTTAATTAGGCATATAATATTAGCTATAACCGCTAATAATATATTTAATATCTCTAACCTCCATATAGTAGTTAGTAGCCGGCTTAAAGGTATTAGAAACTATTAAATCTAAGGAGTTAACCAGGTAGTAAGCGCCTCTAATATTAAAGATAGTACTATCTATAAGTGAGTGCTAAGTAAGCTTAATTATACTAAAAATCTAAGTTAATTATTTAAGCCTACTTAATAACTATAGATCTAAAGTAATAGTAATAATAATATCTAAAGAGTTATTATTATTATTCTTATTTTTCTTATTAATAGTGCTCTGCATCTAATCTTTTTTTACTAGCTTAGCTTATAGGTTCTTTTACTTATTATCTTTAAATTAGTTATGTATTGCTTTTGCGGTCTTATTCTTAAGGCTTATAAGCCCTTGCCTTATAAGTATATACTGGATTATATAGCAGTCTTTTAGCTTCTACTTATGCCCTAAATACTTATAAGAGCACTTATTTAAAGGAGCTTTCTTATTTATATATTTACCCCTAAGGGTTAAAGTATAAACCTTTAGGTTCTTTTTTAATAAATTAATAGTAATAAGGTTAAAGAGCTAATTATATTTATTAAGGCTTAAGGCTATATTATTTATAATTTTATGCTTATAAAGCTTATTCTGCTTATTCTTAGCTTATTATAATATAAATCTCACACCTATAGTATTAAGGAAGTCTTTAATACCGAGGTTTCCTTATATTTCAGAAATATTATATATAATAACTTATGCTATCATACTATTCTACTTAGCATACTAATTAGATGTGTTTTAATTAGCATAAGTCACATCCTTTAGCACATTCCTATATGCAGTCCTAATATTCTCTATAATACATATATCACTAAGTGCGAGTTACTGCTTTAGGATTTAAATAAGCTCTTATATTATATAGTTATCTTCACTATTGCTTACGCTAAGAATAGCTAATTTAAGAATACTATTATTTATAATAGTAACTATCTATAAATATATCTTATTATCTTTATACTTATACTTATTATATTAGTACTAATTAAACTAAATCCTCTTTATTTTAAAGATATACCTTATTATAATTTAGTTATTAATTTAACTAATACTAAAGACTTATACCTATTTATTAATTAGTATAAGTAGAGGAGCTATAAGGGTATTATTATTATTTAGTAGCAAATTAGGGTTTATCTGCATTTACTAGTTAAAAGATATAGTATAAGACTTTAAATTAGAAAACTAATCGACCTATTTCTCTTAAGAATTGAGTTTAAGGCCTTTTAATTACTAAAGATTATCCCTAAAGAAAGTAAAGTTATAGGATATATTTACATTAAGGTGGTAGTTAAATATAATATTATTAATATAATACTTTATATATAGAATTTACTATATATAGCAGTTTTAAAAGAGCAGGTTATAATTAAAAGTATAATAGTCTTTTAGGTATAATAGTATATAATTAATTAAGATAGAAGAATTGCTAGAGGGCGCAGTAAAAGTTACTAGGAATGCTATTTCTATCCGGGCTTATAACTATTATATAGACTGCACTATAGCTGACCTTTTAGGTTATAAATTAAATATAAAAAAGCCTTGTTTTCTATAAAAGGAAGCGCGGTATAGAGCCATTTTAAAGAAGCCTAGCGCAGCCCCTATAGCGGAGCTTGCGAGAGGCGCAGTTAATCCCGTAATTAGCAGCGCAGTTGATCCTGTGATCAAGAGCTAACCCCTGGCTTCCAACACCTGCAAATCCCGCTGCATCCTAGCAATGTGGAGCTCCACCGGCTTCATCCCCCCGGCAGGCAAAAGTGAGACCATGTTGAGGGATATAACACTGCTTTTCTGCACGAGAATCCATCAACAAGCATAACAAGCCCCGTTGGCTTAGTGGTAAAGCGTATCACTAGTAATGATAAAATCATTGGTTCGATTCCAATACGGGGCATCATGTTTAAGAACTTCACTTTTGTTGTTTTGATTGTATTTTTGCTGGGTTTGTCAGTACGGTCGGTGGTGGACGGTGGTGTCTAATTAGGAGAGATCCATATGGTAATGGCTGAATCAAATTTTTGTGCACCCCCCCTTGCTGGCCAACGTGGGTTAGCTGTTTATTTTGGCTTTAGACGTCTTTGAAAAGTTACTTCAGCATAATCTTCAACACTCGTCCTTCGACTGTACTTTATAGCCTCTTGGTCGATGGTGTTTTCAAAAGGCCGCCAGCGCTGTGGTTCACCGGCACGAACCTGAACGAGGAAACTGAAGGGCTGAGCCCAGTAACACGATTGGCTGACTCGACGAAGACGCACTGCCGTTTTCGGTGATAAACAGAAGATAAACTTAATCTTGTGATTAGTATTACATAGTACAGATTGGACTGCGATTGAGCTTCAGATAGGTTGATGCTGGGAGGAGGATAGGTCATTTATTGCAGAGGCTAAGGCATTTTTAAGAAATCCAAGGTGGTTGCTTAAAGAATTTGATGCTGTTGTCTGCCGTTGACGACTTGCGTATCATAACAAACTCACGATACCGGCTTGTGGGCAAGGTTGGCCTATGGTCCATATAGACACAGATTAGACGGTGGCGTACGATCGGGAAAAGGAACCTAGGTGCAAACACATGTAGCGATAGTAAGCACATCTAAGACGCACGAAAGGTAAGGCAATATCGAATAGATCTATATATTCTTGCTTGATCTATCATTTCTTAAATGCGAAACATGCTTTGTAAACCACGTATTTCTCATCACAACGCCAGTCTATGTCAAAAGTTCAAAAATGTTTCTCGTCACCTCCCTTGCCATGCCCTGTGACATTTTCCTCATCGTACGTCTGGCTGCTGGTATCATATGCCACATTCACATCGTCAAGCTCATCGCCGACCTCCATCCACCGGTCGCTCGTTGCGGGGACGGGAGAGATCTTGCACAGGATCCAGTACATGCCCATCGCGACGAGGAAACCGCAGAAGTAGTTGAGGTTGTACACATACAGTGCGCCCTGGGGTACCTTGGTGGTGGTGACGTTGCCCACAAATCCGACAATATTGATCAGAATGCCCGAGATGTAGGCGACGTAGGCGCGCCAGTTGATGCCGTAGTTGTAAAAGTACGGACCCTGTTTTCGGGCGTCGTACAGCTCCTTGATCTCGAGGTAACCCTTGCGCACGAGATAATAATCGCTGACCATGACGCCGGCGATGGAGCTGAGGAAGACGCTGTAGGCGGAGAGGTAGGTAGTGAACTTGTTGCTGCTGGTAAGCAGGTTGTAAGGGCACATGGCAAGCCCGACGGCCGCGCAGATGTAGCCTCCGCGGCGGATGTTGAGGTACTTGGGGAACAGCGCCGACATGTCGGTACCAGCCGAGACGGAGTTGGCCGCAATGTTGGTGCCGAGCTGGGCCAGCGCGAAGGCAAAAGAGATGACGAAGACGCCGAATCGCTGAGCTGAGCCTCCGTCATTGACGAAGTTCTCGAGCAGATCGAGAGGATCCCAAATGGGCTGGTTGTAGATGACGGTCGAGGAAGAGGAGACGATGATTCCGATGAAGGATGTCATGGCAAAGCCGATGGGGATGGTGATGATCTGGGACCATACGGCATCTCTAGGTTTCTGCGCAAACCTGGAGAAATCGCTGTCGTTGACGATAAGGGTCGCGAAGTTGGCAATAGAGGACATGATGCCCTTCACCATCTGCCACGCGAGGTCGCTGCCGTGGACCGTGTTGCTCTGCTTGACAATGGGACCAATGCCGCCGGCGCGTCCCACGGCCCAACCGAGGAATGCGATTCCGGCGCAGGGCACGATGTAGGCCTTGACGGTGAAGAGATGACGGATCTTGTGGACGGGGAACCAGATGGCCGGCAGCGAGCACAGCCAAAAGATGAAGAAGGAGGCGTAGTCGGCGGTGGTGGTTCCAGACGTGGCGCTGAAGGTGTTGGGGATGGTCTCGCGGTCCCAGGCCTTCCAGATGGAGCGGATCATGAGATAGACGCAGTGGCCGCCGATGTAGGCTTGCACTCCGTACCAGACACATGCTGTACGCCCGAAATTAGCATGACAGAACGAGCTTGAAAGTATGTTCGAGGCCTTACCCATGGCAGCACGGTTGAAGATGGGCCATAAGCTACCCCAGATTCCAAAGGATGCCCTGTTGACGACGGGGAAACCGATGTGGTACATGGCACCGATTCGACCGTTGATGGCAACAAAGAAACCAGCGATGGCATATCCGATCCAGACGCAGATCCAAGCCTGCCACCAGGACAAGCCATTGACGATCATAGACGACGAGATCATCCAAGTGTTGATGTTGAAGGAGTCAGCGATCCAAAAGGCCATGAAGTTCCATGGGCCCCATTGGCGGCGCTCCTTCTCAACGGGCTTAAGATCATGGTTCGTGAGCTGTAGAGGATGAAGGGTTAGCGTCATTCTCGCAATTGCAGTTACATGTATATATCGAAGTCACACGAACTGCCAACGGTCCCTAGCAGGACGTTGAGAGTTAAAGAATAGACTGGCTTGGCATACCATGAGCTGCTGGGTTGTCAGGCCGGGTTCTGCCTCGACGGCGAGCCTGTCGGCCCAGACTTTGACCCGTGATCCCTTTTCCGTTGCGCCCATCACGTCCGATAATCCAAGAGAGGGGAGGGTTTCTGCCGGCAGAAGGGGAGGGAAAGGATAGGCTTGAGGAGAGGTCAAGGGATAAATGGATGATGTTTTTATCGAGTAATGGGGACGGCGTAGTCTTGTGGTTTGCAAGGGCCCCAAAGCTTATGGGCTCTCTTGAGCAGCTATGACGTTGAGCAACGGGACTTGGCGATGGGTTGAAGCGACAGGGTCTTGTTGGTGCTGGTGGTGTCACCGTGCATCAACTGGTGTGGGCTGGATGTTGGATGGTGGTTTTGTTCAAGACGGAAGCAACCTTGATTTTGAAATTCCACACTGTGAGAGTTGTTGGAAGTGAAACGGGGTACTGTATGCGTAGATTCCTCGAGGGGAGAGAGAACCATGGCGAGTATTTATGATCAATCAGTCTGGCAGATAGCTGGAGGATATTAATTGTCGTGGATATTGAAACTGATAGTCATGGTGGTGTCCGGGCCCTCGCTGCCTTCCCAGGTTGGCCGGCGGCGCGCATAGTTGTCCAGGGTCAACGCAGAGGCGTGAGGAACATGCCGAACGGCGAATGGCTCCATGATCCATGCTGTTACGATAATAAAGAAGTAATAACAGAGCGTCGTTGTGGGCGAAAGACGAGGCCACCCCCACATGAATGGTGGAATGTGCTGATGTTGAAGAAGAGGATCCATTGTCGACGAGACAGTCAATGGATCCATGGATTGCTAGGGCTCCTCCAGGGGTCAAAGCTTCCCCAGGACCCGCTGCGACTGCGGCTTCCCCGGCCGGACGGGCCCTGCAGGCGCTGTAATTGGGTGTTCCCAGCGGTCCAGGTGCCTTATCGAACTAACAGGGTCCATGGAACAGGGTGTTACAGGGTGTCCAATCTTGCTTTATCGTCGTCCCCGCGATGGAGAAAAGGTATTACTCGATCTCATCGAGTCAACAGTCAATTGCTGCAGGAGGATTCATGGAGGATCCATGAATGCCACAGGGCCCGCTTGACCGGGGTGATGTGTATTTTCTTTTGATTTGCTGCATTTCCCTATAAAGTTCCAGAATCTTTAATCCTTCCAAGGCCGTTTACCTTAGGTATAGATTGCCCGCCGATGGGGGAATGGTCTGTTTCACCTCGGGACGTTCGCCGACGGCCACCTACAGTAGAAGGCTTCGTGTACACAGTATCTTGTGGCTTTTGATCGTCACGGAAATCTGTGAATTTGACGATTCTAGACAGTGACCTCGCTACCTCGTCATACCATCCGACTTCATCTGATGTGCCTTGCATCTGCAGCATTGAACCTTTGTTGCTGTATGACTCGAGGCGGGTCTTGCGTGTTAAAAACGGCCCCGAGGATGAAAAGAGTGTAACTCCATATTGAAGTATATACATAAGAACAAACATGGAACTCTCCGCAAGTTCGAGTCAAAAGGCATAGCTACCGTAGACTACTCAGCTAGGCCAGAGATCAAGGTCTTTGATCGATTCAGCTGGACCGATCCATGAAAAGTCTTGACGTGTGCTCCTTGCTGCACCTTGCGACGTCATGCAGTGAGTGAGACTGTAATTCGGCACCGTTCTGCGTTCTGGCCCGATATGTCAAGTTCCGATGTCGCAGTTGCTACTTACTTCTAGTTTTGTTGTGTACGAAGTCGGACAAGGAAGCCGTCCTCGGTCTCACTTACTTACTAGACGATATTTGTTCCCAGCTCACGTGGGATATCGTGCGTTGGTCCGGGTGTGCTGCATCGGATTCCGATACGGCGCCATGTGCATATGCTGTCTCACGTTCTTTTCCGTCGTACTGGCTCTCATTGTAATCTAGATGTGTAGACACTAGGTTTGGGCAAGTAAACATAGAGCCGATTTCAATGTCCTGGGTGTATAGGGTAGGCAAATTGACAAATCAAAAACGTCGTACAGTAGGGTCAATGTTGGTGTGGACGAGCTAACGGGAAATGGAAGCTACCCAAGGTACCCAGACTCGGTAGAACGTTTAAACCGTTTCTCTGGAATGCGTTTTCGCCCTGCCAAGTAATTACTGTATAAGACAGCTGGTTGATCGATTATTGATCTAATAGTAGAAGCTACGCGATGCTATTCCTAGCTTCCTTCTTGGTGTTGAGGGGAGATGGGCCCACGTCCATGCAAGCTTCAATGTTGGATGGAAGGATGAAACCCCTGAAAATGGAAGAGAGCTGCAGCTGCCGAACACGTGAACTGCCCCGCGCCGCCATGATATTGCGGTAAGGTAAGGAAGTACTAGCTCCCTTGACCTAACTTGCCTTCACTCTAATAGAAAACAATAAACGACTACTAAGTATCTATACACGTAGGCACTATCGAATCTTGATACTAGATCTTTCCCCTTAATCCAACAATTGGCATCGATCAATGCGAAGCGACCATCACCAGCGCAACTACCCTCACCATCTCGGCTGCTTCACACACGAACCCTGCCTTCTATAAATATTCACGACAAGAAGCCCACTTTTAGATTCATCCCCCCACCAAATACCGCCCCGCGAA
Source organism: Stylonectria norvegica (assembly GCA_014621405.1). Taxonomy (NCBI): domain Eukaryota; kingdom Fungi; phylum Ascomycota; class Sordariomycetes; order Hypocreales; family Nectriaceae; genus Stylonectria; species Stylonectria norvegica. Next base: position 4,285 of record JAANBC010000672.1, on the reverse strand, counting down.
ACTAACTTCCACCATCAACGGCCAAGCTCTACATCTCGCGTTCGCGCCGCGCAAACACACAAACTATACGAAATTCACAGGCACAAGCAGTCACCCACACGCGCTCTCACACCCACACGGACGCATCTACGCGTACCACCGCTCTCCCCGTCGCACCGAGCGAGCCCACCACAGCGAGTTCCAGCCGCAATCATGGAGGACCAGCTGGTTCGGCTCCTGGCCAACACCCAACTCTCCGAACAGGTGCCTCGCCAACAGGCCGAGATCGAGCTGAAGCACGCCCGCACGAATCCTGCCTTTCCCGTGGCGCTCGCCAACATCGCGGCCCATGCCTCCATCGACACCAACATCCGACAGTCAGCTTTGAGCACCCTGCGACTATTCATCGAGAAGAACTGGAGCACCGACGAGCTGGACGATGAACCCCAGGTTCCCATATCCAATGAAGCCAGGGGCCAGCTGAGGCAGACCCTCCTGGACCTTGTCTTGAGCCCAGAGGAGAACCGCAAGGTCAAGATCGCAACCAGGTAAGGAAAAGGACCACGCTTCCTTGACGCTACTGTAGTACCGCAGACAAGCTGATGGTTGTCTCAATAAGTTACGTCGTGGGTAAAATAGCCATTTATGATTTCCCTACAAACTGGCCCGGGCTTCTTCCAACTGTCCTTGGGGTTGTTTCATCCGGTAGCGATGCTCAGCTCCACGGTGCTCTGAGAGTCCTCGGCGACCTCATCGAAGAGAGCGTGAGCGAGGACCAATTCTTCTCCATGGCTCGCGATATCTCCAAGGGTTTGACCGAGGTCGCTCTCAACGACAGCCGAAAACCCATGCTGCGAGCACTTGCCATTTCCATCTTCCGAGGATGCTTCGATCTAATGAATATGGTCAAGGAGGAGCGAAACAAGGAGGTCAAGGCTTTTGCAGACGAACTTCTTCAGCAGTGGAACCCATTCTTCATCACTGTGCTCAACAGCCGTCTGCCCGAGGCCGACTTGAACAACGGCCAACCCGACTCCTGGAATAGCATCATTGCCATGAAATTGCAAGTTGTCAAGACTCTACTCAGAATCCGCCGCGTTTTCCCCAACCTGCTGCTCCCCCAAAGCACGACCTTCTTCAGCGCAGTATGGCAGGAATTGACCGTAATGCGAGCTCCCCACGAGGAGCTGTACATCAAGAACGACGCCCAAGGAAGAATGGAGGACTCAGACAGTCTCCCGTACACGCTGGACTTCCTCATCCTAGAGGAATTGGACTTCCTCAACCAATGCTTCCGCGCCCCTCCTGTTCAAGCCGAGCTTGATGGACAGCTGAATGCACATGCCTCTGCCCATGAGGTTCCGTGGATGGTCGAGATTATGAGGATGCTTGTCGCTTACTCTCGCGTGAGCCGAGAAGAGGAGGAACTGTGGGATATTGACTGTTCCTTGTACCTGGCCGAGGAGACGTCCGTATCGGCCAACTATACTGCACGGACAGCTGCTGGAGATCTTCTTATTAAGATGGGCGAGTGGTTCGATCAGAAGACTATAGATGGGCTATTCGGCTACACCAAGACGCTGTTTACGGGCGAGGGCGGAACATGGCGGTGCCAGGAGGCGGCACTTTACTTGTTCGTCATGCTTGCCAGCGATTTCCAGGACTTGAACAAGCCCATCCCCGAGCCGGTTGCTCACGCATACTTGGAGTTGGTCGATTTGACTATCAACCGACCAGACGAGCCGCTTCTCCGAGCCAGGGGATATCTTGTAGCGGGCATCCTGTGCCGATCTTTTGAGACTCCCTCGACTCTCTTGGATCGCATTATCGAATCCATCACTCGCGAAGAATCCGAGGTTGTTCAAGTTGCTTGTGTCAAGGCGGTCGAGCAGCTTATAAACGCTGGCCGTGTTTCGCCTGACCGACAAATTGCCATCATCACCTCGATTCAGACGTACATGAGCGGCAAGGACCCAACTGAGATGGAGGATGCGGATGAGCTTCTCGTCACGCTCAGCGAGTCTCTTCGCGCCGCCATTGGGCTGGATGCCAGGATTGCCCTCTCCAACGAGGTCCAGGCCGTCGACTCGCTCTTCCTGCTTGCTAAGCTGGGTGCCAGTAACTTCCAGGTTACGATGCTGGTTGCCGAGGCATTCGAGGAGATCGTCACATCACTGACAGGTCCTACGCAATACGAAGCCTTGTGCACCAAGATCTTACCTACCCTGACAGGCGCCTTTGAGGTTGCCAACTTGACCGAAGACAACCCCCTGGTCACAGTAAGATAACCCCCGAAGTTGTGAGATTTTACAAACTGACTGTACCAGGTTGCGACGGAACTGCTTGCAGTATTGGTCGAGCATGGAACGGAGCCTTTGCCTAGTGGTTTTGTAGCAGCGACCCTTCCCAAGCTAAACCGTCTCCTCATGGAATCTACTGAGGGAGAAGTGCTACGGCCTGGATCGGAAGCCATGAAGTGGATCCTACAGCATGACCACCAGCAGGTCCTCAACTGGACGGGCGCCGATGGACGCTCCGGCTTGGAGGTCTGCCTACACATCATCGACCGTCTACTCGGGCCTTCGATCGAGGACAACTCTGCTTCCGAGGTTGGAGGGTTGGCTGCTGAGCTGGTTGAGAAGGCTGGCCAAGAGCGTCTAGGCCCTTTCTTGCCACAGCTCCTCCAGGCTGTGGCTAACCGACTTGCTACCGCGCAGGCTGCGGCGTTTATCCAGTCACTAATACTGGTCTTCGCACGCCTGTCGTTGGCTGGCGCTAGCGATGTTGTCGAGTTCCTCAGCCAGATTCAGATCAACGGTGAGAGCGGTCTCCAGGTTGTCATGTCCAAGTGGTTGGAGAACTCTGTCAGCTTTGCTGGCTATGATGAGATCAGACAGAAGTAAGTCCGCCGCTTGGTAAAGCTCGCCAATCGATTGCTAACTCTCTTGCAGTGTTATTGCCCTGTCCAAACTCTATTCTCTCAACGACCCCCGACTAGCTCAGACTATGGTCAAAGGCAATTTGATTGTGAACGCCAACGATGGGATGATCAAGACACGATCACGCGCCAAGCAAAGTACGTTCCCAGAGCTAGACAACGTTCCAACAACAGATTCCGTGCTAGACCGGCTATACAGAGAGTACATTAAAGAGGACCGAGACGCTGACCAGACTTCCCAAGCAACAGACCCTGACCAATATACAATCATCCCTGCATCCCTTAAAATCATCAAGGTGCTTATCGAAGAGCTCCTCTCCGCATCCGGCGCCAGCGCCGCCGCAAACGCCGCTTCGGCCGCTATGGCATCCGCTAGCTTCGACGACGACGACGACGACAACGACGGCTGGGAAGACGACGACGACACACTGGACCTCAGTCTGGGTACCACCAAGGCCGACCTCATGTCCTTCCTCGAGGGTGGGCAGCGCCAGCGTGACGACGAGACCCAGGCCTATCTGACCGAATTCTTCATCCGTGCCGCCCACGAGAACATCGCCAATTTCCAGGACTGGTACAACCTGCTCACCGACGAAGAGAAGGCCAAGCTCAACGACGTCGCCAGCACCGCCGGCGGCGCCCCGGGGCAGCAATAGGAAGGGCCTGCGGTATCGGGTGCCGGGGCCTCGATGACGCAGGCTGCACAGGGATCCGCCCGGGCGAGGAATCTGCGCAAGCTGTATGACTGAGCGAGCAGCGATGACGACGCCGTGGTAAGCTGCCATGGGAGGAAAAAGGCAGAGGAGTAGAACTAGGAAGGGGGTTCCCTACTTGGCTGTTGTTTCTTTGGTACAGAGAGTAAATAGACTTGAGCAGGTCACAATGAACTTGCGTGGCGAGGAGGCTGTGGGATGTAGATACATAGGTGCGGGAGAGGGTGGTGAAGTGCGGGTAGTTGGCTAGTATCTAAGGGTCTACGCACACCGAACACCGAACATCGCCGTTTGAGGCTGATAGAATCACAAGCCTTGAGTTTTAATGAATAGCATGGGCCATTAATGTAACCACCGTTTTGTCACGGCAATGAAGCTATGAGGTCATGATATATGTAATCTGGGCGTAGTCTCATGATGCTGTTTTTCGTTTCATCATCTTTATTATTGTACAATCTCCCAGTCCCTTAGATAATCCCGCCTCCTCCACCTCCAAAACCGCCAAAGCCTCCCCCGCCGTAACCTGGTCCTCCCCCAAACGGATTACCCCCCCGTCCACTTCCAGGGCCGGGAAACCTCGGGCCATTGCCCGGACCGACCGGGTCCCACCGAGCCCCCGGCGGAGCTTGCGGATCGTACCCACCCTCGGCCCCGG
>JAANBC010000671.1:0-13684 GCA_014621405.1 Stylonectria norvegica | reverse complement strand
TTATAGAAGTATACTAATAGAAGTTCTACCTAAGGAAAAATAAAATATAATAAGATCTCTAAATAAGCTTTATTATTAAATATTTAATAAAGAAATATAAGAAGTATATATTAGAATATAATATTTATAAGTAGAATTAGATAAATAGAAAACTTTCTTTTAAGAAGATAATTCTAATAACTTTCTTATTAATCCTCTTTTATATTATTATAATAGACTTTATTATAAAGTTATTAATTATTAACTTAGTTAGATACTCTTAGGCCTTTTAAGATAGTATACTATTTAATACTCTAATAATAGTAATTAATAAATTTACTAAGATATACCTGCTAATCTTAGGAAATAACTAATATACTATTAAAGACTAGATAAAGGCACTATATATAGAGCTATTATAGGCTAATTAGGGGATTCCCTATACTATTATATTAAATTAAAATGCAAAATTCTTATTAAGATTCTAAATATAGCTATAGAAATTATTTAAAAGCAGGCTGCACTTCTTAATTATATAGTATTCTTAAATAGATAGATTATTAGAATAGTAGAACCAGACTATAGAAATCATACTTTAGTTCTTTATAAGTAACTACTTAAGGAAATCTTAGGTATTTGCACTAATTACTATCTAATTCTTATTAAATAACTCCTATATAGAGATTATTAAGGCTACTCTTAGTAAGTTAATATCTAATATAAGAATAAATAATAAATAAAAATACCTTAGGAATTAAGAATAACTTATAAACTAGATCTTTCTTTAGAATAAGATAGTAATATTTATTATCTTTATATAAGTAGTAATAAAGTATTATTATAATAAAAAACACTAAGTATTAAAATTTAAGCTAGATAATTAGGTTTAATTAGAGCTAAAAAAGAAGGCAAATATTAGTTATTATATAGCTAATAACTAAGTTTAGAAGCTAAAAAAGAGATAAACTAGTCTTTATAAGATTCTTAATTAAATTAGGTATTTAGCCTATTGCCTTAAAATAAAGAATAATCTTAATATTTACCTAATAGTATTAATAATATACTTAAAATAAGTAATAAAACTCTAAGAGAGGCTAGGCAAAGCTATAAAGATGCCTTATAATAAGATATACTAGCTAGATAGTATAAGTTAGGAAATTAACTAAATATTAAATATAAAAGTTATTAACTAAAAAGGAGTTAAAATAATATAATAATATCTTATTAATTAGAAAGAATAGCTTAATAACTATAATATTTAATTAAAATAAGAAGCTATTTAAATAAAAGAGCTTATTAAAAAGTTCCAGGCTTAATAAGTAAAGTAAAAGGAGTTAGTAATATATATTATAATAGCATAAGATAAGCTCTAGTTATAGTATAAATAACTTAAGGCTAGAGACCTAGTACTAACCTTAATATCTTAAGAGTTAATACTTAAGGTATTAATAAAATAAGATAAGAGGTATCTTAAGAAATAATAAAATATAAAAGAGACTAGTCTAAGTCTTAGCTAGAAGTTTATAAGATTTATATTACTTAAATAATATATAAAAAGACTAAGAAAAGCTAAGAAGTAAAAAGATAAAAGAGATTATATTAGGCTATTAAAAATATAAGAGAAAGATACTCTTATACTTAAAGATAATTACCTTAAGTAATTTACTATAGATTTCTAATTAATAAGATTAGCTAGCTATTATTTATATATTATTATAAACTAGCTAGGGAAATAGTAGTAATTTACTATAAAATATATAGGAGCCTAGAGGCATATATAGTATAATTAGCTAGCTGCACTTATATATATAAAAATAATATCCCTTACTACTAAAGCTTCTCTTTTCTCTCTTTTTCTTTATATTATAGCTATCTCCTACTATTTTATAATATTATAAATAGCCTAAAAGCTATAAATTATTAAGACTTTTATCTTTCTTTTATTCCTAATTTATAGTAATACTATACCTAATACTTATAAAATTAGAAATAAGCCTCTTATTACCTTTTAAATAGCTAAAGATAACTTATTTTATAATATTAAGTACTATAAGAAGTTCTATACTAACTTAACTAAAAATAAGCCTACTCTCTCTTATATAGGCTACTATTATACTCTCTAGCTTTATAGCTATAAAAACAAGTTCTCTTAGTATTATTTTACTAATTAAGCTAAGTAAGTAGTTTATAATAAAGAAGTTCTACTCCTAAGCTATTAAGAAAGAATATAACCCGGATTATAGCTTCTTTCTCGCAAAGTATAGTATATACTTTCTCTTAATTAAATATTATAATTAATATATTACTAAGTAGTAACTAAGTAATATTAAATTTAATAAAGACCTTATTAAGATTAACTTTAATAAGCTAGTTATATATTATAACTTTATAACTAGTCCTAACTACTTTTTTTAATCTATAATATCTACTTTATATAATATTTAAGGCTGCTTCCTGCTTTATATCTTAAAGAATAAGAATAAGGCTCTTATAAAGCTATTACTAAAGCTGCTCTAGCAGGAGGGCTTTATTAGTATCTATAGGGCTAATATTATAGACCTAATTAAGCTTATAATTAGAGTAATAGAGCTCCTACTTCTCTTTATTACTGCTATTAAATAGGGTCTTATAGATAAGATAACCCTAAAGAAGCTCTAATATATACTTAAACTTAAGAAGTATATTAGAGAAATTAAAAGAATCCTTACTATCTGCATATATTTAAAGGAGTTATTTATTAAGACTTTAATAAAGAGAGCTAAGAATAATATAAAGATTAGTAAATTAATTCTTATTAGCTACTATAGCTATAAGATAATTAATATTAATACTATCCTTTTTGCTAATATAGTAAAGACTTTAATATATAACTTCTATAAATAGAGTATTTTTAACCCCTTACTTTTATATATTACTTTTAAATATAAGCAGAATAATAGCTTAAAGTACCCGCCTTATAATAATAATAAGAGAATTATAGTGATCTAAAGCCTTATTAAGTTCTTACTTATATTATTTAAAGCCTTTATTATTAAGCAGCTTATTAATATTATTAAAAAAGAGAAGCTTATTACTACTACTATTTTTTATATTAATAATAAGGCTATAGTTTTCTTAAATAAGAGTAGAGTGATTTTAATAAGTAATATATACTATTACTTATATTAAAATATAAAAGATATATATCTTAATAAGGTAGTATAATACCTTAGCTTTTAAGATATTTAAGTTATATACTTTAACTTTATAATATATATTATATTAGCCTTATACTGCTTAGTTATAAAGGCTTATTATAATATAAATAACCTTACTATATTTTATAACTTTAGAATAATAAAAGCTATATTTTATAATATTATTACTAAGAACAGGTTATTAGGCTAATTATGCAGCTTTTACCTAGATCTTAATGCTAGATTCAGCTGGTTTCTTAAGAATAATTCCTTTTATCTTACCTATACTTAGCCTATACCTAAGCTAATAACTTAGAGCAGCTAGGCTTAGGCTATTAAGAATAATACTATAGAGGTTATAAATATAGCTATAATTAACTAAAAGGCATAGAATAACTATAGTAACTTAGTAAAGAGTGATAGGTTTATAAAGAGCTTCTTAGATATAAGTCTTACTAAGTAATAAAGTAATATAATATAGGGCAATATGACTTAGATTAATAATTAGAGAAGATAAGGAGTGGAAGGAATAGGGGACTATTAGCAGATAGCTTAGAGATAGTATAGTAAATAAGACTAATTATCCCTAATTTATATATATTTTTTAAGTAAAACTCTAAATAATTATAATATACTTATAACTCTAATACTAATATATAAGAGATTAGAAATATATTATATACTTTAATAAGATAATTATAAAGAATAACTAAGAGTTTTTATAAAAAAGCCTAAAGTATTTCCTTTTTATATATTTTCTAAGGGATTATAATAACTACTAATAATAATAAGTTAGGTAAAGATAGTAAATTATAAAGAGCTAGGATTTAAGAGAAAAATCTAAAAAGACTATACTATAAATAAAATAAAGATTTTATAAGATTATTATTTAAAATAAGACATAGATTACTAGGAGATCTATAGAAATACTATAAATAATATTTTTTTTTTCCCTATTTAGGGGACTTAATATAGAATATATTAAAAATATCTATAATACTTTAGTAAATTTTCAAAAGATCTCTCTAGAATTTACTAAGGTATTTGCAGCTAAACCCTAAATTCTTTAAAGAACTTATAGCAGACCCTATAGAGATCTCTAAGGAAATACTAAGAAATCCCAGGAGATTCCCCTGCGGATTTAAATAAGGGATTTCCTAGGAAAACCCTAAGAACCCTTAAATAACTAGCTTTCCTTTTTCTTAAAAAGAGGCATCTTTATTATATTTACTATTATTAGTTATTATACATATATCCCTTATATAGTAATTAGCCTATGCCTTTAAGTAGACTGATCTAGTAGTAATCACTTTATATATAGAGAAATCCCTAGCCTCTCTTATTAGAAGAGCTAAGTTTTAAGCTAGGTAATATAAAACTTACTTCTTAATATTACTAATAATTCTACTTCTTTTCTATTTTATAGGTTTAAAAAAGAATAAGTATTCTTAAATATCTATTTCTTTTTTAAAGCTAGAGGCATTATTAAAAAGTGCTTAGCTAATTTCTTAGTAAGTCCTAAAACTAGGGAGATTATTAATAATCTAAAGGCTAATAATCCCCTGCTAGTTATAAGAGAATCTCTTTTTTTTATTAANNTATANNTTNCTTANATATTANTTATTANTAATTATTAGTTCTTATTTAAGCTANTANTTATANTANTATTTCTTAGAAATCCCCNNAAAATTNNCTAATANCTTANANTATTTAATAAGTATAANTAAGNTAATANAAAGCTTAATAAGTNTAAAGNTTTANNGGTNTTTTTAATACTTACTTAANGTANTTNTTTTAATACTNTTTTATTAATTAANCTNTTANTTTCTTAAGNGTTTTTTTAATAAGTTATTANTATACTTAANNAATTANAGTNCTTANTANTNNTTTTAAANTTAGGCTTAAAAATAANATTACTNTAGTAGTTATATATAAAGAATTAGATTTAAGTATAAAANAGNTTATAAATNCTAANTTACTTTAAGTNNTAATANTAANTAATAATANTTTTTTATAAGATCTTTAANTAGTCTTATAATTATAGTTTTTAGAGTTNNTTATTAANAAGAANTTAATATTAGNTTTTAATTTNTATCTTATATTAATATAATTANTANCTATAATAATATATAANNNANNTAAGTGCTTTNTTAATATAANNAGCCTTNTNTTAATATAGNTTATTAGTCTTAGCTAATATAAAGTATTTATAGCTCTTTAAGTTAATATTNTAGAGATTCTATAGCTTTTACTTAANNAATANATTAGNCTTATTATTAGTCTATTTAANAGCTATAATANNAGNAGTTTCTTCTNTAATCTTATAGNAATNCTTAGNTANNTTCTAGTATTAGGNATTTATATTATAGCTTTATATTAGAAAGTATATAATTACTANTATTTAATAAGAGAGGCTANGNATTNNTTTATATATAAAGTGATTANTATTAAATTANTNTANTTANAGNTATANGCTAATTATTATATAAGNNATATATATATAATAACTAATAATAATAAATATAATAAAAATATCTCTTTTTAAGAAAAANAAAAAGCTANTTATTTAANNNTTCTTAAGGTTTTCTTAGGGAATCTCTTATTTAAATCTATAGGAGAATCTTTTAGAATTTCTTAGTATTTTTCTAGAGACCTTTGCAAGGTTTACTGCAGGTTCTTTAAGAGATTTAGGGTTTAGCCGCAGATATCTTAGTAGATCCTAGAGGGATCTTTTAAGAATCTGCTAAGGCATTGCAGGTGTTCTTAATATATTCTATATTAGGAAGTATAGTAATAAGTATATTCTATATTACTTTATTATAATAATTAAAGAACTATATTATCTAATGCCTTAAAATATATATTAATATATATATACTATTAATAGTACTAATATAGCTAGAAAAGGCATACTACTTTAGGTCTAGCTTAACTTTCTTAGTAATATAATTATTTAGTAGTAGTATTACTTATATTTAATATAGCTTTTATAGTAGTAGAAAAAGATCTTAAAATAATACTAATATACTTAACTAATTAATATAAAAGAGTAATAAAGCTTCCTATTATATTATATTATATCTAATAATAAATAGAAATATTATTAACTTTTGCTTAAAGGTTTAATATTATATAGACCTTATTATTATATTTATTTAAAGCTAGTTATATAAGTTAAAAAAGGCAGGCTTAATTATATAAAATAGTAAGAAAAAGTGACTTAGTAATTTATTAAGTATATATTATTATATATAATATGCCTCTATAAAGCTACTAAGGTATATAATATATAAATTACCTCTTTTAGCTCTATAATAGTATCTTTCTAATAGTTATAGCCTTTATAATAAGTCTGCCTTCTGCTGCCGCTGCTATTATTACTATAGCTAGTATTATAGCTATATAGCTCTACTTATAATAGCACTAATAATAATAATAATAATAGTATAAGTAAAGATTATTATAATATTAAAGCTATATCTAATTTTAATAAATAATATAAGAAAAATAATAAGAATATAAATATAGCTAAGATATTTTCCTATCTTTAACTTTATATTTTATACTTACTGCTGCTTTTAATACCTTATTATATTGCATTTAATTTAATATTATTCTTAATATCTTATTATATTGCTTTTAATACTTATATATTAGCTCTTAGAAAGATAGTAATAAGATAAACTTACTTTTCTATTAGGCTAAGAATAGTAGAAAGTTATATAAAGTATTATATATTAAAGAAATAAAGCTATAATAATTACAGCTAGCCTTATAAAAGGAACCTTTAATAATTACATAACCTATAATTATTCCGCTATATATAGCAGAACCCGCGAAACACTAAAAACTACTGCCTGAAGAGGTTAAGACTGGTATTTAATCGAAAAACGCCACTTCCGCTACACATAGCGATGTCACTAATCTGGCCCTAAAGCACCTCCTATCCCTTGTTTCGGGCTATCGGTTCGCTACCGCATGCAAGAACTGCACACCGCACCCCGACGAAGCCCCTGACCGAGGTGGACGAGGAGGAGGCGAGACGGTGTTCTGCATAGTACGGCTCCGGGTGAATTCGGTATAGAGCGGCGAATGGTCTAGGCTCACGGTGCTGGTGCTCTTCAACGGGTGTGATCAACAGGCGGGATCAGCGAAGATCTTCCCGAAGAAGGCCAACGTATCGAACCGACTGGAGACGCGTGCGAACGCAACTGACCCCACGTGGGAGATTCGAGACCTATCTTGTACTTCGTACATAGCGAGTGGTGACGACGCTCTGGGGGTCTTTCGAGGGCAGAATAATGTTTCCGATGGACTCGACCGAGTTGTTACTAGGTAATAATAGCAAGCAGTTGTAACAAGGGGAGAGCCATCAAAATAGATGGATTTGGATGGGATAATTAGTGAGACGCTTGCAGACGATCGCACCTTGACTGGACGTTATCGCAACCTTGCCCCCTTTCCGCTGCACCCTGAAATGGAAGGTTGCGGTAATCGCTAGCACCACCACTAATAATACAGTACAGTAAGTACCGGGGACGGCGCAGCAGATATTCGTACATTGGATCCAATGTTTTATCTGGCAGTGTTTTGGTGGTTGACAATGGAAACGTGGTGGAGAGTGGGACTCATCATGAGCTTCTGAAGAAAGAAGGGAGATATAAGGAGTCGTCAGCAGCAGCGCAGCAGCCGCGTTCCGGATTCTTGATGGACAGGGAGGGTCCGGGGGCATCGAAATTGCAGAGCCCACCTCGCAAGTCTGCTACCGGACTATCAGTCCCCTTCATTAGGTACCTGGTCGTTAGCATCCACAGGCACATATACTCCCTTTGGGCGGGCTTTGGGACTTCGAGCCTCTACATAGTATCTAGATCCCGTTCTACTCCTGAGACTTGAGGACTCATGGACCTCCTTGGCTGAGATGTTTGGCTGTGGTGTGCCGCCACGGCGCAACCCCTCCCTCCCTCCCACCATTGAACTGGACCCCCAATCCAGCACACCCACAGAGATGTTAGCTGCTCACTGGAGCCTTCAGCCGCCGCTTGTCTTTTGCAGCACGCCTGAGTAGCGCTCAGATAAGCGCAAGCCCCTGCAAGCAACGGGAGGACTCTAGGGGCTTGCAGGCTGTTGGTCCCATTTGCTCGCTTTCAGGGAGGTGTGTATTCGTACGAAGTACCTCAATTAGAAGAACTGGGACGGAAGGGATAGAGGGATCCATCCATTGACAGGCCCGGCGATTCATGTACCTCCACTCCACTCCCATGGATCCAATACCTACAGGCCCACGGGTACACTCTGAGGTGAGGTCGGGTGCTTCTACGAACCTGGAATACAGCGCTCTTCCTGAGGTCAATAGCAACAATGGAGCCTTGTACCTGGCTGGACCTAAGGGGAATTAATGGAAGGCCGGGCCCCAAATTAAATGCCGTCCACTCCCGCCTTCTAACACCAGCAGGAGGAGCCTCTACCAGCCTCTACCCACTCAAACCACTGCAGGTACGTGTACCTTGAATCTCCAGCTTCCCCTAAACAACCTGACGCCTACCCACTGGGATCCCATCCGGCAGCGTAGGGGGAAACTTCATCGCGCCCCTAGTCTGTTTTCTGGCCATTTTTCCTTTTGCCCTTTTCTCTCCTCCTCCTCCTCCCTCCTTGTGCTACTCGCCTCTTGAGACGCGACGTTGGACGTGGTTTTTGTACTGTTGCATTGCGTTGCTCTCCATTTTCTCAACAGGCTCTCTTTGACAGAAGCCGTGACACTCCTTTGAAAAACGCGACGACACGGCAGAAGCGATCGACACCCCCTTTGCCTGCTCGACACGCCTCCAGCTAAGATATCCTGGGATTGGGATTGGATTTGGATACGAAGCCTGCCATCTGCTGACCCGAGTGCTTCGCCAAGCGCACTTGCACCACCGTGGTCACCCTCGCTTTGCACCCCTTTGATTACCATCGCCATCCTCCTCGCGAGAGACCGCAACATGCGCATTTGACCACGCCGAACTACCAACCTATCTCGATTACAATCGTGGCATCGCCCTCGATCAACGTCTAGGACAGCGAGTCCGCCTTCAAACTTCCCCGTACCCCGGAGCGACACCACGCACCATGGACAAGGTTTTGAACGGCCACGGACGCCGCGTGATCTGGACACGCCCGAGCCCCAGGATCCTCCTCATCGTCGCCTTAGTTGTCGTTACTGGCTACTTCCTGCTGTTCAGCGGTCCCGGCCCGCAGCTGCAGGTTGTGCCTTATCATCACGACAAACAACCAGACACCCAACAAAAGCCATCAACGGGAGACAGCACGCCCTTTCACGAATCGGATGGCTCGGAATTCCCCGACGACTCGAGCGATGAAGATTACCTCAACGGTGACGAGTTTAAGGTCCCCGACAAGATAGTTCCCGTCAAGAACGAGTGGGATCTCAGCGCCGACGAGATCAAGGACTGGTCCGACCCCAGCGACGGAGAGGATCCTGAAGATGTCGAACTCGGCTACGAAACGGACGGCAAGCACCGAGAGCCAGGCACTCTAAGCAAGCTGCAGCGGGAGAAGGACATGCGCAAGGAGTGGAGACATTCCTACAAAGTCACGGCCAAGTGAGTACATCTCGCGCCTGCTGTCGCGGCAGCCCGAATATTCTACATACTGACAAGAATTACTCCAGTCTCCCAACCTCGAAGCTCATCTACGGTAATACTCTTGCCACTCTGGAACACCAGGAAGATCGCAGCGAGGAGTTCCGTGCTGTTCTGAGGGACGACCCGGACGCCGACGTCGGATTCAGCGTCGACAAACCCGTCCGCTTCAATCCCTACCCCGATTACAATAGTGATTCGTGGAAGGAGGATGGCCACGCCCCGTACGTTCCTTGCAGAGGTGCTACCGGAGAGATTGTTGAGGATCTTCTCGTCTTCAAGGGACGCCCCCACGACTGGCCCGCGCCTCGATTCGGCTCTTACGACGTTCTCAAAATGGACGGCAATCTCTGCTGGGAACGGGAGACGCGATATGGTCCTTACGGCCTCCTCGACCAGTATAAGAAGACAGGTGGCGAGTCTGAACTTATTAACTGGGATAACGTCAACTGGGGCGATCTTCAGCGCCGGTGCGTGCATAAGAATGCTAAGCGATACGACATGAACAAGAGTCGTAAGAATGATTACCTGGCTGCCTACCCGGAGACTCAGGAACCCGCCAAGGGACCAGAGAAACCCAAGTCGTCCAAGGCCAAGACGAGTACGATCAAGAAGGACAAGCTCGCTGAAGAGACATCCAAGGCGACATCCTCCACTTCGCTACCCAAGGAGTCTGCTAGTGACAAGTCGAAGAAGTCGGCAGACGTCAAGGCAAAGACGACGTCCGCTGAAGTATCAACGGTTGCATCTTCGGGAGAGGCCGAGTCGACATCTAGCCCACCGAGTTCGACTATCTCGACTGTGTCAACGGCCGAAGCCGAGGCAACATCTACCGAGTCATCCGCCGAGACGTCCACTGACAAGGTGGAGGAGGATGACGAGGAAAAGGGAGAGGGAGATATCGACGACTCGCCCTCACTTAGGAGACGTGCACTTGATGATGAGTTCGAAACGGTGCAGAATCGGAGCTCCACAAGCGGTTTCGTTGCAGAGAAGCGGACGGCTATTCTACTGCGATCATACACCGGCAAAAAGTACAGCGAAAACGATAAACAGGCTATTCGATCCCTTGTTAGTGAGTTGTCACTCAAGTCCGGCGGCGAATATGAGGTTTTCCTCCTTGTTCAGGTCAAGGATAACGCTCTGCGCATCTTCGACGACCCTGAGACCTACCAATTTGTTCTCTCGGAGAACGTGCCGGCCGAGTTCCAGGGTTTGACTGTTCTCTGGAACGACGAGATCGTTTGGAACATCTACACGGAGTTGAAGGACGAGAACGAGAGGAGTGTGCATACCGCCCAGTGGCTCTCCGTCCAAAAGTTCAGTCACGATCATCCTCAGTTCGACTATATCTGGAACTGGGAGATGGATTTTCGATTCACCGGGCACCACTACGACCTTCTGGACAAGCTGGAAGGCTTTGCCAAGAGACAGCCTCGAAAGGGATTGTGGGAAAGGAACGAGCGGTGGTACATTCCGGAGTACCATGGCGATTATGAAACCGATTTTCGCAAGGACATCGAGAGCCGCTACGGCAACGACACGATCTGGGGTCCCCCTGATCTACCCTTCATCAACGCCGTGGGGCCCAAGCCTCCAGTCTCAAGTCCTGGGGAGGACAACTACGAGTGGGGTGTGGGAGAGGAAGCCGACGTGATCACCGTCAGTCCTATCTTCAACCCTATCAACAGTAACTGGGTCATCGCCAACCACGTTTGGGGCTACAAGGACGAGAACCACAGGTCCAAAGACCTGCCGCGACGAACCACTATTGTTACCCAGTCACGAATTTCGAAACGCCTTCTGGACATCATGCATGTGGAGAATATGCGCGGCAACCACGTTGCTTCCGAGATGACGCCTCAAACCGTCGCTCTCCTTCACGGCTTCAAGACTGTTTATGCACCCCACCCAGTCTTCATGGACCGAGACTGGGATGGGAAATTCCTGAACAAGTGGTTCAACCCTGGCGAGAACGGAGAAACTGGTGGACGTGGCAGCCCTATGGGCTGGGGCCGCGAACGAAGGTACCAAGGCACCACCTGGTATTACCGTGCTGAGCCTCCCAACCGGCTGTTCAACAACTGGATGGGTTGGCCCGATACCGATATTGGCGGCATCTCGTGGGAACAGAAGCACGGCCGACCATGCCTACCCCCAGTCATGTTGCATGCGGTCAAGGACTCCCAACCAACGACTCCCAACCACAAGACTCGGTTCGAACTCGCCTATGGTTGAGTCGAGGTGGACAATGACGATTTCAATGATTGGGCCAGCCAGCTACTGGCCCATCCCGCGGCCCAAGCACTTGTCTGGGCCCGGCCTTCGCTTCTCCAGCCAGGATCCGGCTCGTTCGCTTCGATATACCCGCTTTACTCATCCCATTTCGCTCCGACTCGTTGAGATCCCTCCCCTCCAGGATTTCCAGAACAGTCGGCTGTGTACAAAAGGGCGTTCTAATTCTTGGGAGGGGAAAGTGTACTAAGATTGTGAAGGAGAAATTCCATGACGGCGCATGCTAGCACGAGGCAGGGGAGAGACACAGAAGATGCACAGCCAGGCGTTTTTGTTATGATTATCCGGACGGGTTTCAGTTTGTTGCATTACTGTGATTGGGAAAATAGGGAGGCACGTGGATTATCCCCGTTGGTTAGAGCCCATCACCACCGATGTGGGGATCCCTCTGTTATATAGATGTCAAGATGAGAGTCAAACGTTTTTATTCTCTGTTAGGGAAAGAAACCTAATGTTATTGAGTTATGTTGATGAGTATAAGGGTTACTGTAATGTGATGTTTGTTAAGTGTGGGTTTGACCGGTATTGTCTTGGATGTTGTTTCCTGTCTCACCGCCTAAATTCTGCCCACCGGATGGGCCTACTAGGTAGTTAGTACTCGGTAGGAGGCTTTCTAAGGTGTTGTCGTTAACGTCACTCAGACCTAGCATTATCATATTGAGAGATCTATGCTCTATCATTTCCCCCGAAATATTCTTTACTTGCGTGCTCACAGTAATGACACTCTGCCACGCAAGCCAAATCTGTTTTATGAAGCTGCTCTACGCTGCAGGGTGATTTGCAGACGGGACGCCATGCGTCTTCAAGAATCTAAACTATGAGCCCTCCCCCAAGTGTAAGTGCAACCTGGCAATTCCACATCAACACCACTCACACTGTTTGTAGACCCCCACGCCTAGGCGTTTTCTCCTAGCGAAGCGCGCAACCCAGTCGTCGCAAAGTGCGACCGGACCTCCGCAGTTCCAGTCTACGCCGCGCTTCGGCTCCTCGTCTGTGCCCAGGCCGACGCAGCGGCGGAGAGAGTGGGACGTGGACGATGTGGAGGATGTGGAAGATCGTGTGGAGCAGAGTGACATTGACAGTGAGGTGGGCTCTGAGAGTGAGAGTGGATTGGAGAAAGAGGATGATGGGGAGGATGTGGTGATGCGAACGGTGTTGAATGACTCTATTGAGATTGAGTCAGATGATGCCATGGCATCTCAGGACGACAACCTTCTTGCCGGGTCGGGAAACGAAACAGAGTCTGGAGCTCGAGATTCTATCGAACGGAACACCGTCGAGCCATCGCAGCCATGGGATGATAGTTCGCCAACGGTGGAGCGGGAACACAAGCGGCGAAAGCTATCGATATCACCTGTGCGAGAGTCTAGCCCCATGGACGAACCAGTTGCCGACGTGGACTCAGCCTCAGAAGGTGCCTCTTCAGCAAACGACGAGGAAGCGGCCACAGACCATCTCGATACTGAAGACACCCTACATGATGACGCCCGACCCCCCCAACAGCCAAGATTCTGCCCCCCGCCACGCTTCAAACCCATCGAAGCCGACCTCACAGCCGACGGTCTCCCCGCCGCCTTCTCCCCCCAGCGCGCG
>JAANBC010000670.1:0-13721 GCA_014621405.1 Stylonectria norvegica | reverse complement strand
ATTAGACTTTTAGAATAGCTAATTAAAAAGTTATAAATAAAACTAAAGTATATTAATATCTATAATTACTAGCTACGCAAGTATATATAGAAGAAAAGAATTATTATTTCTTATAAATAAAGCGCGAAACTTATTATTAATAGTTTAATAAAGGCTCTATAAGGTATATAGTTAAAAGCAAGTTGCGAGCAACTTAGGCTAGTGGATATTAAGAAGTATATATAATAGCAATATATAGATAACTTTATTAAGGAATAGTTAATTAAAGAGATCCTAAAGGAATTACAAATTTGAATTCAAGTATTAAATTCAGGATATATAGCTTAAATAGCATATTTATATCATAAAGAGGGAAAATTAGCAGTAATAATAATAGTTAATTTATAAGCCCGCAGGCTGATACAGTCCCAGATATAAAAACATAAAAAAAATAAAAACTATAAAACAAGCTGCAAAACTATTAAATTAATCTTATTTATACTAACTAAGGATTACTATTTATAGAGAAACTTCTATCTCTATACCTATAAAGCACTATCTTTACTATAATATAATACTTCTCTTTTTCCTATAAATAAGTTAGAAATAAGTATTAAATTAAAAAATAGAGATATAAAAGCTACTTACTTTTAGATTAATATTATTACCTTAGATATAGTCTAACTAATAGAATACTATTAGTAAAAATGCCTTAAAATTATAATATAAAATTAGTAAACAAGTCTTAAATAATAAAAATAAGCTTTCTTATAGAGGGAGGCAGAAGCTACTAGAAGAGCACTACTTATAGTAGTAATTATAGCTAGGGGCATTTTAATAATAGCCTATTTTAAACTTTATATTAGGGCTACTTAAAGTGGCCTGAAGGTATATTATATAAGAAATAATATAAAATTTAGGGGCACTATTATAATTAGTAAAATAAATCTTAAAAGATTAAAATAAGAAGATCTTATGCAATAGTAGTGGCTTAGATAGCATTACACTTAGCCTTAGCAGCAGCGCAGCAAGCAGCAGCACTATTTAACTTCTTATAATACTTATATATAAAGATTAGAACTCTAAAACTATAAAATAAGACTTAAAACTAGGAAATAAAGCTTAGAAATACTTACTTAGTAAGATACTTAGAAGAACTTTCCTTCTTATTAGAGGGGGGGGGTATTAAATAAGACACTATTATCTAATCTTAATATAATAAGCCTTAAAATAGGGAAATAACTCTTAAAAGACTTACTTAGAGGCTGCGGGGGGTTTTATAAGGGTATTAATAAGCGAATTAATAAGAGGCTTAATAGCGGCAGCGGCAGCAGTAATAGCTTTAGCCTTAGCCTTAATAGCGGCAGTGGCAGCGATGCGAGCAGCAATAGTTTTAGTAGCAGCGGTATTAGTAGTGGCTTTAGTAGCGGCAGTATTAGGAGAGCTATATAAAGTCAGATAATAAGTTCTAAATTAAAAAAATAAGGCGCAAAGTAACTTATATAAAAGCAGATATAATAATAAAAAAATCTCTTATTATAGAGTATTAATAAAAGCCAACTCTTAATAAAAACTATTACTAAAAGATGCTATTATAAGCAGAAAAAGACTTATAAAATATAAAGAGATATAAAAAAGGAAGAAAAGAAAGAAAAGCTATAAGGGTAATAAAGAGGCTATTTATATATACCTAAAGGCATTGCAAATAATAGCTCTAAAGCTTATTATAATTCACTTTCTATTTACTTATATATTTATAATTAATATAATATAAATAGCGCTGTAGAGGTCTATTAATATAATTAATTATAGCTATAAGGCAGAGTAATTTGCATAAAAATAATAAGAATAATATAATCTATAATAATAATAATAAAAGAAATATTAAAATAATATTATAAGTTATAAAATACTAAAAATAAATATTTATAAATCTTTCTTAAGGCAAAATCTGGGGGGGTATATTAAAATAGAACTATTATATATAATACTAAAAGGCACCCTAAAATAACTAAAGGAGTCTTATATAATAAGTCTATAATATTAGGGGTAAAAGCTAAAGTCTTTTAGGAATAGTATATATAGAGTATAGTAAGGCACCCGCATAAGCTGGAAAATGCCTTATGTAACTTTAATTAAGCATCTTTGGTTCTAACACCTTCTCCCACCCTAGACTCTATGTGATATCTAAGTAGAGCCATATGCGCACTTCAGGGGGTTATTCTATCACGCTATATATCGCAGGGAAGTAACTAGGCGGATTAAGCTTCACTAAAATTTTATAATAATATTCAGAAAAAGACGGTTCCAGAGATGATATAGGAGAGGCGTTGTTATTTTTAAGAGGAGGTCTGAGACCTTTCTCTTTATAGCTATAACTATAATGCCTAAAGGCTCCTTCTATACCTATAAGGGCCCCTTCCTAAGCATCTCCCCCTAAACTAAAAGGCTAACCTGGCTATTAATAACTTTCTATAAGTTATAAAAAGAGTCTATAAAGCTATTATAGCCTCTTTACTAAAAAACATAAATAGTAATATATATAGTCCTTTTGCATATTACCTTAATTTAAGCCTATTATAGTCCTGCTAAATATAATCCTAGTATCTAATATCCTAAGGCGCTATTATTAGTCTTAGGGCACTATTCTAATATAGCCACTTATTATCTACTAACTTATTATAAGAAATCAGACTTATAAACTTAAAGAAAGACTAATAGTCTTATTTCCTAATACTTTAAAGCTCTATCTCTATTCTTTACTTTAGTTATAAATAGCTTCTATTTATAGAAGTATAGAATAGTTATAAGGCTCTAATATAAGTAATATATTATGCCTAAGATTAGGTCTATAACTAGAGAGGATATTATTATTTATAACTATAGTGCTTAAACTTCTTTAAATAGGGCTAATAATATATATTTCTTTAGTTTAGAACTATAGTTTAGCCTAAAGAGCTGCTATTTAGGCAGCTGCAGTAGTTATCTTTATTTTTACTTCTAAATCCGGATTAATAAGTTCTATAATCTTATAAATCCCTAAAATAACCTAAGAGAGTATAAGAATAACTATCTTATTAATTATAATATAATAGATAAAGAGGCTAAATATTTAAATATTATTTATTAAATATAGTAACTATAGGTTCCTTAATAATAGGGCTGCCTATAGGATATTTAATAGCTATTATATAATAGATTCTGGCTAGAATGCTAGAAGAATAGCTATTTTAATATAGTAAAAAAGACTTAAAACCTTAGGTATAATCTATTAATAGAGGGCCTAAATAAGTCCCTTATTTAAATAATAGTATAGTTTAAACTTAGGCCTTACTATCTAATTCTATAGGTAGTGCTATTTAATAAACCAGGCCGGATAGATATAATAATATAATTAATATTTCTCTATATAATAGAGTATATAAGGGTAGTAAATAGCATATATACTTATAAGAATATCTAGAACTATCTAATACTTAGCTTAATAAAGAATATTTTATTTCTTTTATTTTAATACTATTATATTATATAGCTCTATAGGCTAGCTATAGGACTTGTTATTAAAATATAAGAAAATAGCCTATAAAGCTAGGTTTATTAAAATAAAGTTATATAGGTAACTACCTAAAAACTATTAAATATAGGTAATTAGAGCCTTTAGGATATTAAGAGCACCTAATAATACTAGTCTAAGAGTATATATATAGTTCTCTTTTAAGTATTTCTTTAAGTTATAAAAGATACTAAAGTTAGGTTTATAGACTTTATTATCTATAGAATAGTTATAGAGTGGCAGGATTAGCTGCTTATAAAGATAGAGAATATTAGCTCTTCTAATAGTAAGAGAAAGATTACTAGTTATAGTAAAGTTTCTCTCTCTTAAATAGATAGCTTGCTTTAGGCTAATAAAGTTTCTAAGAACTATTAAGTTCTTCTATAAAATAATATAAAAGTTAAATAAAATATTTTATAGGACTATTTTAAATTAAAGACTATTAAAGTTATAGCTTAAATCTATCTTATCTTAGTTTTAGTTTTATTAAGCGATAGTTATAGCTACCCTATTTCCTAAGAAGGCATATATTTTAATACTAATAGCTTTAACTTTCTTATTATTATTTACTCTATCTTCTATATTTAGGCTTAATTAGGCTTAATACTTAAAGGTTAAAGATTAGATAGGATTCTTACTCTATAGGTAGTAATAATAGATAAGAACTTAATACTTAAGAGTATTAGGAGCTAGGTATTATAATATAATAACTTAGTTAAGAATAGAAATTATATGCTAAGTGAAGTTTATTTTTGCTTAATAAGGCACCTATAATAGAATATAATAGTTCTAGGCTAATATAGTCTCTATAAGAATATCTTATTAATCTAATATAACTTAACTAAACTATCTTAACTATATAAAGTAAACTTCTAAGCTTCTAGCAGTTTTAAGCTATCTTAAGTTTCTTCTTTCTAAGGTTCTCTAATAGTAAGGGACCTTTAAAACTAAGTAGAGCTATCTAATATTATTAAAGTTAAGGTTTAGAGCTATTAGATTTACTATAGGGTCTTAGTTTAGATTATTTAGCTCTATAGGGCTAATTATTAAGACTTTAGGACTATAGTAAGATAGGTTAAGAGGGCTAATAAATAGTAGATTAATTTAGCTAAAAGGCTGTTTAATAAAGCTAATAAAAAGTACTAGCAGTTCTTTATAATTATAGGGGCATTTATAAGGCTTAATAAAAGTAACCTCTAGTTTTTTATTTTTAAAGAGAGGGATAAGAGGTTTAATAAAAAGATTATTTAAATCTATAGGAAATATTAAGAGTCTATTATTATTATACTTAGGGCTTTTATAACTAATAGAGAAATCAGGTTTATTACTATTAAGAAGGAGAAATATAGGTCTTATACTAGAGGCATTTATATCTATATAATTTCTATTATACTATTCTTCCTAAAGCTAATTATTAATATTTGCCTACTTATTATTATTACTATTCTTAATAATAATAAGCTTAGCAGATCTATATTATTAGGCTTTAAGAGGTCTATTCTATTTAAGCTTAATAAGAGGGCTTTAGATAATATTATCTATTATATCTTTATTAGAATCCTAATTAGGGAAGGCTCCTAGGATATATAGTCACTTAATATAAAGGGTTCTTATATAGAGTAGGGCAGAGAGTGGACTTTTTAAAAGAGGTTCTTTATCTTCTCTTTTAATAGGAGGTATTTAGAGTAAGAGTTCTCTTTACTTAGAGGCTATAAGAAAAAAAAAGAATAATTAATTCTAAAATATAAAAATAATACTAATAAATAAAAGAAATTTAAGTAGTTAGATTAATAATAATAAGTAAAGAGTGCCTTCTTTCTAAGTTAAAATTAGAGAGATTAAAAAGAAGGTCTTTATAGAAAAGAAAAATTTATTAGAGGTTAAGATAATTAAGAGGAATTATTAAACTCTTATAGCAGCTAACTAGCCGCTAGATACCTGCTTATAAGTTATTATAATTTACTAACTTAAGAGAGCTCTCTTATTAAGCAAGCCCTTCTTAATAACTAAGTAAATAGTATCTAATTATTACTATTAGACTATAAATATCCTAACTATAGCTAGAATAATTTAAGGTAATTCTTATATTAGTTATAATTAGCGCCTATTAGGCAGGTTATATTAATATTTCCTAAGTAATAAATAGTCTAGCTAGCTCTTTTTAATACTTTAAATAGTCCTCTCTAATAAGGCTATAATTTAAGCAGCTTTCTCTCTTATATTATTATTACTAAGTCTTCTAAGATAAAGAGTCTCTTTTAATATTAAGTATATTAAGTATATTAAGCCTCTAACTTATAGTTCCTAATTTCTATTATCTTACTCTAGTTTCTCTTAATTATAGCTATATATTATAGCACTAAGTTAAGCTATAATTAAGCTAATAGCTTTTATATCTTACCCTCTAGAGCTATCTATTATATAGCAGCTTCTCTATAGCTTAGATATGCCTAAGTATAAAGGCTTCTTTTTCCTAAACTAAAGAGGATTTTATTTAAACTATATTTAAGTAGAGGGATAAGTTAGGAGTTTATAGCCTTTACTACTACTAGTAAATTAAAGTCTTAATCTTAAATTCCCTTATTAATCTTTTCTATTATTAATTAAAGAATCTTATTTATTACTTTTATTATTTTAACTAACTTATATAATTAAATTAGAGCTATAGTTATATAAGTCTTAAATTATTAAAGTCCTATATAAAACTTATTAAAGATAAAGGCTAATATAAAGTCTAAATAAAAGGCAAGAGGCAGCAGGGTGCTATAAGTAATCTAAGCTTTTATATAAGATAATACTTCTATAATAATAGTCTTCTTATAGATAAATAGCTAAGTATATCGCAAAAAGTAATTTATAACTATTAGAATATACTAAGCTTCTAATAATACTATTAGGAAAGATTTAATATAATTAATTCTTATAACTTAAAATAGCTTAGTTATTACTATAAGTTAATTTAGAGCAGGAGGTTTATTTAAGGTATACTAAGCGCACTACTAGCAGCTATTTATATAATTTACTATATTCTTTACTATACTAGGCTAAATTATATAGTTTAATAGCTGCCTTTAAGTAGCATTTAGGCTAAAGTAGCTAGCTTTATTATAAACCTTTTATAATACCTTAGCTATATAGGTCTATAAGAGGCATTATAACTAGTTATTATACCACTTCTGCTATAAGGCGCTCTCTATAATATAGAATTAAGCTGCTATAAAGAAGAGATATTAATACTTATATTAATCTAATAAGTCTAATAGCTTTCTTATCCTAAGATAATAGATAAATTCTATATATTAGGCATTAGTTACTAGCTCTATTAGGGATAGTATATCCACTGGATCTAAGACTCTAATACTACTTAAATAAGAGCTTATAGTTCTTATTACTCTTAGAGCTCTCTACTCCTCTAGCTTAGACCTTTTTAAGCTATTAAACTATATTTAAGTTTATTTTTAAGCCTTTATTTCTATCTTTAGGAAGCTTATTAGTTCTTTAAGTTTCTTCTTACTATTCCCTTTTTTATTAGCTGCCTTTAGCAAATTTAAATAACTATCTTTTCTATCTCTCTAAATCTATACTTTATTCTTCTTAAGAGTCTCTAATTTATTAAGCTTTAAGTCCTCCTTATAGTTCTTTAAAGGAAATATAATATAAGATAATCTATTAGCTATAGTATTTTACTTACTCTTAATAAATTTAATCTTAATTTAAAAGAGCCTTAGCTTAGTAACTTATTTAATATAGATCCTATTATACTAGAAAGAAGTAATAAACTAAATAAGTAGCTTATAATCTATAAATATAATAGATAACTAAAAGAATTTAAAAAAATAACTATAGTAATAATAGAACTCTATAATTATATAGAGTTTCTTCTTATAAATACTATAATTCTACTAATACTTTATAAATAAGAAAGAATTATATAAAATTAAAACTAGAACTTTATTCTTTATTTAAAGAATAATATATCTAGCTTTAAACCTATTAATATCTAAGTAGAGTTAGACTAGCTAATTAAATATAAATTTATATAATTCTATAGCTTTAACTCTCTTTCTTCTTAGGATATTAAAAGTAATTGCTTTAAATAGTCCCTATTTCTAGTTAACTTAATTAGTTAACTTCTATAAAGGCCGGGATATCTCTATATAATTCAGGATCCATCTCTAGTAGGGCCTAAAAGCTTCTATAAAAGCTCTTACCCTAGTTTAATCTAGTGGGATAGGCTAGTCTCTTAGCTTATTAGCTCTAGCTGCCTTTATTCTTATAATTCCCCTAATATAATAGATCTATCTAACTACTAGGATTTCTTCCTGCTCTAGCTTTAGCTTTTTCTAATTTACTTTTAATAATAATTAAAGGAATTAAGGCAATAAGTAGTCCTAAATAAAGGCCTATTACTTCTTAAAGATTCTATACTTTAAAAAGATATTATTTATATAATTCTTAATAAAGCGAGAGGCACTTTACTTTCTATTAAAATATCCTAATAATAAGAGCTCTATATATAGTTTTAGAATAGGCCTAAGAGCTAGTTTTATTATCTCTATTATAGTAAACCTAGCTAATTAGGACTCTTAAGGCATATAAGTTAGTTATAGCTAAGAATAACCCGGGATTTAAAAAGTAAAGATATAATACTATTCCTCTACTACTAGGATTAACTAATATATATATTTAAGATTAAAGATACTATAGGACTCTACTTAAGGGTTTGTAAAGTTATTATATAACTTTATTAATAATAGGATTTAAATGCTAGGCATTTTCTTATTTATATAGCTATAATTAAAGATAAGCTATAGCTTAGTATATAGATTCTTAAGATCTTTAGTAACTAATATAGGTTCTATAGTTTAATTTAAGAGAGATCTATTAGCTAATGCAGTATATTTATATAAATAAGAAGTAATTCCCTCTCTAACTAATTAGCCTAGCTAGTATACCTAAGCTTTAATCTATTAATAATAAGAGAACTAATTCTAAGCTTTAACTTTAGGCTTTATATGCGGCTTATAGGTATAGAGATTAATAGAAGGGATATTAGCTACTAATCCGGCTCCTAAATTATAATAAGTCTATAAGGTTCTCTTTACCTCCTTTTATAGAGAAGCAGGGACTAATAGGCCTAACTCTACTCTACTAATAAGAAACTATATATTTATATTATCTATAGGTGCTTTTAAGTTAATTTTCTGCCTTAATATATATCTTATAGTAAGGAAGTTTCTAAATACTAATAGTGCTCTTAGATCTGGCTAGTTATTAGTATTAACCTAAAGTTTTATTAAGTAAGGCATCTCCTTTCTTAACTTAAAATAACCTAATTCCTAGGGATATTCTATTAGGGAGCTATATAATATCTTTAGCCTAAAGACCTAGTTAAAGCTCTAATAAAGTAAGGGGTCCTTTATAGTATAAGAGATATAACTTATTAGCTATATAGCATATATATTAAAAAACTATTTAAATAGTACTAGTAGTCCTATATAGGGTATCTAATTTTAATACCTAGGCCTTTTTATAACTTGCTAAGGTCTTAGCTAACTATTTATAATAAGAAAAGCCCTATTAGGGGTGATCTCGCTTATAATAAACAGGGGTAAATAAATATATATAAGATAAAGAGCCTTCTAGCTAGCTAGGAGGCAAAAGGAGCCTTTAATAGAGGTCTGACAGGGGCTAGGCTAGGCATATGACTAGTCATATGCTAGCCTTAAGGTCTAAGACCTTCTAAGACCTTCCGAGACCTTCAAGACCTCCAGAGCTTACAGGTCCGAAGGTTAGCTCTAATAGGCCTAGAGGCCTGTATTTAGCCCCACCTCAGCCGGATATTAGTCTAATTAGGTATAAGACCTAATATTAAACTTATTCTATATTAAGTGCCTCTCTTTAAAAAAAAAAATAGACTGCCCACAGTCTCTTAATTAATAATCCCTTAATTAAATTAATTAATTATATCTCTCTGACTAATTAACTTCTTAATCCTTATTATAACTATTATCTGACTAATAGGTATTGCCTTTATTACTATATCTATTATCTTACTAACCTTCGCAGGCCGGCTTATTAGCTAGGCCTATATTATAAGACAGGCCTATACTATAGGATAAATTAATACTATAAGGGGCTATATTATAGCCTTATTCTAATTAGCCTATCTTAACTTCCCTTTAGATCTAAGAGTTATTAATTAGGTTATTAAAAACAGGGCCTTAGCAGTAGTTAGGTTTAAAGGTATAGTCTTTAAAGATATAGTCTTTAGAGGGGTTAGGGGCATATTCTTCTAGATAACCTAATTAGTTATTATTATTAGAGCAGAAGGAAGGTTTAAAGGTTAGATTAAAAGTCTATTTAAAGGTCAGGTCAAAGGTCTATTTAAGGTTAAAAGCAGGCTTAAGGTCTAGGTTATTAATACTATTAGTAATATTATAAGAGCCGAGGTTTAACTATTAGTAGGGCCTAGAGCTCTTATTACTATAGTCTAATTAGCTCTTATTATCTAAGTTATTATCTTTAGACTCTAAGTTATTAAAGTTATTATTATAAGTCTTATACTAGTGATTCTATTTACTATTATATAAGACTTCTAATTAGCTAGTTAAAAGCTTATTATTATAGTAGCTATAAATAGAAGCATAGCTAACCGCATTACTAATACTATAGCCACTGCTATAGCTATTATTATTAATAATAACAGGTAGTATAGTTAATTAGCTAAGCTTATATAAGTTAATAGTTAATTATTTTGCTAGAGGAGCTAGAGGTTAATTAGTGCCCTAGTGTAATAGTAAGGAGGAATATTTTGCCAGGCGCAATAGCTAATTCTCTTAGGCCTATTTAAGAGGCGTTTTTAATAGCCTTTTTAAGCCCTATTATAAGGTCCTTAAGGGATGAGAGAATAATTTGCTGCCTAATGCATTAGGCATATAAGGGGTTATAAAGTGGCGGAAGAGCCTATTCCGGGTTCTATAGATATATTAGCAGGTCCTATAGAACTAAGCCTTGCAGTTATATTAATAGGCCAGGTTAGCCCGCCTTACTTTAAGTAATAACAGTATTAGTGCTTAGGCTAATAAGGTTATTAGGGTCTTAGGGGC
Organism: Stylonectria norvegica; assembly: GCA_014621405.1. Taxonomy (NCBI): domain Eukaryota; kingdom Fungi; phylum Ascomycota; class Sordariomycetes; order Hypocreales; family Nectriaceae; genus Stylonectria; species Stylonectria norvegica. The sequence continues at coordinate 3,080 of JAANBC010000670.1, read as the reverse complement.
TTAAATAGAAGGTTAAAAGATAAGAAAAAGAAAGGGAAAAAGAGGCTATATAGCTATGCGAATCAGAACGCAGGGAAAAGCGGGTCAGCCTATATAATAGTATTGTATTATTGCTATTATAAAGGTTTTAGCTGCGGAAAAGGCAGTTATTAAACCCGAGCTATAATATATACTAGGTTCCGCAGCCTAAACTTAGAAAATAAGCTGTATTATATAATCTTAAAATTAAAAGTAGACTAGCGCAGTTAGGATACTTAAAGCAGCCTTTAGAGAGAGGTAAATACTATAAGTAAGATTAATTAATTATTTATAGGTTTAATAATTAAAAGTCTTAAAATTACTTAAAAAGAATAAGTAGCTATAACTATTAAATAGAAAACTAAAAAGTAAAGAAATAAAANCTTAATTTAAAAGAAATAAAAAATATAAAAAATAAAAATTAAAAATATTAATTAAGACCTATCTTCTTAATAGCCTAATTAATTAAAATACTTTTAAATAAAGCTATATTTTAAAGTTAATTATTAAAAAAGTATTTTATTTTATATAACTTAGTAATTTAATATAATTTAATTAGCTTTAAATTAAAGAGTTAAAGAGGCTAAAATACTTAAATTATATAATAAAAATTAAAGCTAAAAAGAGTAAAGTAACTTTAAAGTTTAAATAAAAAGAAGAATTTATAAAATATTATAATAAGCTTCTTATTAAGAATTAAAAGGATATAAAAGCTAAAATAACTCTTTATTAAACTAATTTAAAGTGGTTTATAAAGCAAGTAAATAGAATTTAAAATATACTTAATTAACTAATTAAAAAGCTAGTTTTATACTATATTAAAATATATACTTTAGTAATAATTAGATTAGAGAAATATAATAATATTTCTCTATTTTTTATTAATTTTAAAGCTATATATAAAATAAATAATACTTTATAAAAAAAAATAAGTATATAAAGTATATTTTAATATATTAAGAAAAAAAAATAAGTAATAAAATAAATTAATAAAAATAGATTATTAAGTAAGAAAAGGCAATAAATATAGTAAAACTCTAAAAAATAGCAGAAAGTCTTAATTTATCTATTTAATTTAAAGACCTTAAATAAGTATTAAATTATAAGTTTAAAGTAATCTTATATATTAAAAAGAATTAGAATTAAAAGAAAATTAAGAGTAGAAGCTATTAATTAGCTATTTTTATAATTAAATTTTAAGATAAACTTTATAATAATAAAGAGTTATTTATAAAATTAAATAAATTAAAAATTATAAAAAAGAGCTTTAAACTAATATTTTAAGCCTTAAATATTAAAATATAAAGCAGATTAAAACTATAAGCCTCTAATATAAAAAGTTAAAAGTAATCTAAGCTATTAATTAAAAACTTAAGTAAATAAAAAAAAGAAATAATAATAATAAGCTTTAAATATAATAAAGATATATATTTTATATAACTCTAAGACTCTTAATTATTAGAACTAAAGATACTTAATTAAAGTTATATAAGATATTTTCCAGCTTATATAAGTGCCTTACTATACTTTATATATACTATTCCTAAAAGACTCTAGCTTCTACTCCTAATATCGCGGACTTATTATATAAGACTTCTTTAGTTATTTTAGGGTGCCTTTTAGTATTATATATAGTGGTTCTGTTCTAATAGGTATCAGGTGCAGGTGGGCGGATAATGCGATGAAAAGGATTACTATAGCTTTATTCGTCCAGCTTTTCGAGTCTGATATCACCTTAATATCTAGACTAAGTTAATTTCCCTGAGTAGGAAGCGCATTTCAGGTATGGCTGGGCTCTGAAAAGGCTTTCTAGCAACCAGTCAGACCTATCTCTGTCAACTGACCTACTAGCGGCCACTCCTTACCACATGCTTCAGTAAGATAATCTACATACTCTCGACATATCCTATCTATTCAGTGATAGCTATATGCTAGTGCATCGCCGCCTCTTTAAAAATCGGATTATGTGTGCGAGAATGTCAGCAGCATAATAGTGTTAATATATTCTCTCAGCCTGCGCGACCCAAGCCTTGCTAAACCCAGTAGCTTGCATAGCGCCTCGCCAAGGAGCTATTGCGCCACTCTATCAAGTATAATACTAGGGATTTGCGCACCTTGAAAAAAGCTTTCTACCTATAGGTGGGGCCTTTAGCCTACCTTTAACTTAGTACTCGCAAGGCTCCTATAGTAAAGCTAGTCTATAATAATCCGGGTTGTAATAATAAATTGGCTATAATAATAGAAATCTCTATACATCTCCTTTTTATACTAAAATCAGAGCAAACCCTAATAACACTAATATTATCTAGAATCCTACTAAGTCACCACTAAGATCACTATAGAAAGGTACCTAAATCCTGATATAATAGGGCAAATAGGTGCCTTAGAATGCCTCAGGCCTCTAGAATCCCCCTATATTTCCTGTCAGATATACCTTTCTAGGGGTTTTAATAGCAAATAGTACATGCCCCACTAAACCCCCCTCTAGCGATAACCTCTATCTAATAATAGCTAAGTGTAGTCTCGTCACATCGTTATAGACCAGCTTTACTATACTAAGTAGGCGCTAAATTGCTAGGACACCGCTAAAAAGCTAGGACACTTGTGTCACGACCCAGGTCGCAGAACTGGTCTGACATGTCACGTGAAGTTCCCGGGGCGGGAACGTAACCCCACATCAATCGGACCTATCAGAGGGAACGGCTCATGCATATCGAACGACGTCGGTTTAACACTGTTCGACATGAGTACTTGCTTAGTATATATAAGACCTAGTTAGTACGCTCTTTAGATAGATGGCTCGACAGCTATTAATATAACTTAGTTACCTTGATTACCTTTATTGACTATTACCAGACGTGACTTATTAGACAAGATCAACCTCCTTACGTATTGCTTAAGATGACGCCCTATCCATCTGCAGCATAAACCCCCTCGACTGGTTTACACTAAACCCCTTTTGGACTTGGGACTAACCCGATCATTATAACTTGTATCTTATCTTATATATTTAATATATAATATAATATTAATATCTCTATATTAGGCTATTAAAAGTTATT
>JAANBC010000067.1:0-96163 GCA_014621405.1 Stylonectria norvegica | reverse complement strand
CCCTACCGACCGGTCACGACGCCCTCGGCCGTCTCGGGCGGCCCCGGATACCCGTTCCCTCACGCGCAATCCCCTGCCGAGGTCATCATGACCAGCCCCGTCCAGCGCCATCAATACCCCCCCGCGCCAGTACCAGCACCAGCGCCGCGAGAGCTTCTCCCAGGCCGTGCCAGGCCACGCTCCGGGACCATATATGCAGCAGCAGCAGCAGCACCCTATCCCGCAGACTCCTCCCGTGGGCTCTTCGGCCGCAGCCTCACATTCGTACCTCCACCAGCGCTCCCAGTCGACGCATTCCACGTCGCGCCCACGCCCACGTCGGCGCAGAGCCAGCATCAGTACGGACCGCCCTACGCCCAGGGCAGCCCCCGTCGCCGCAGCGCGTCCGCCGCCCGGCGAGTACAGCCGCCAGCCCTCGCAGCCGCCTACCCCCCGTCGGTCCGCCTTTGTCTGCAGCATCAAGACAATCGTCAATCCCGGGCCCTTATGCACAGCCGGCAAGCCCGTATCAACAACGTCTTTCATCTGTTGCCAGTGCTCAAGTGGTGCAAGCACAGGTGCAAGCACAAGCACAAGCCTCGCCGCACCCACCTCCTCCACTACCTATCAAACGTATTTCCACCAGCTACGAGTCGCCTGCCTCCGACATCCACCTCCGATCCCACTCCCACAGCGAACGCGAACACAGCCTTTCCGTGAGCCCCAAGACCCGAGTGCCTTCTCTGCCGAATAACTACGAATTGCCTTCCGCATCCGCACCCATCGCCATCGAGACCCGGACTGCGCCTCCGATCCAGAGCATGGCCATTGAGCCTGACCGAGCCGTTACACACCCGAAGCGAAAATTAGACGATCGTGACCTGAGCCCGAAAGAACTCGAGCACCGAGAACCACGCCCGCCTCCCGCTGAAACCAACGGAGGCCACATCCTCAGCCAGGCCCCTGAACCAAAGCCTTCACCTTCGCCTGTCATGGCCCGCAAAAAGCGCATCGTTCGCCGCCAGCCGCCCATATGGGCCGAAAGTGCCCGGAATCTGGGCAACAGGCTGCCGAACCACGACAACTTCGTTCTCCAGAAGAGGGTCGTGCATGCACACGCGCAGGTCAATGGAAAGTCAGACCTCGCCGGGCGATCGGATCATACGAGCCGCCAAGCCACCCCCGAGACGGCGAAGCCGCAGCCGCAGCCTGCGTCGACTTCGAGTCAAGTGCCGGCTTCCGTTGAAGCTGGGCCGCGCGAGTTCCTTGGACCCTGGGAAAGTAGCATAACGGGTGCCAAGCCATACGAGGAGCTGTCCAAGGCTGTTGCGGATTTCTTGTTCATCAATGTTATCAATAGCACCGACATGCAAGAGATCACCAGCCGAGGCATCCAGTTTGAAATCGAAGCCAAGCTGGGCACGCTCATTGACAAGGACACCAACCACCGTGTTGATAGACTCGTCGACTCCGAGTGCGTGCTACAAGACAACAACAGGGTCGCTTTCAGGAGTAGCATGACTGAGGTAAGCGCCATCGCGTAGCTTGATGCTACGAACCTAAAGCTAACAGTCTTCAGGCTCAGCATAAAAACTTCAACGATTTTCTAAACCAAATAGTCATACAAACCGACCCGCGTGCCGCGAAAGCCAGCAACCGCGTGCAGGTTCATTACACACACCGTCGAGAGAAGGACCGCTTCTACGAACTTCCCCCCGATCTCCAAGGCCACCTCCCAGGCTGTATGCGCGTGCGACTGGGCTCCCGGAGCAAGAACGTCCGCGTTCGGGTGACGTACGACCAGAAGACAGGAGATGTTCTTCATAAAATCATCAAGGCCCGCGTGGCAGACATCAATCTACACTTCCCGATGTGCCCCATGGACTGCAGGATTAGTATCAATCTGGAGATGGACTGGGATGGCTCGGTGGAAGAGTTGGAACAGTTCTCAGGTCAGGGCCAGGGTGAACGACAGCCGGACCGGAACAAGGACCGCCTCAGCTACAAGCATGGAAACTATCAGATCGACCTCACGCAGGTTACGCACACGGTGCCCGGCCCAGGGGTAAGTCACATGGGTGCCACTCCAACCACGCTCGTGCTAACTGTTCCCAGGGCTCTCAAAGACTAGAAAAGGAACACGAACTGGAGGTTGAGCTTGCCCCCACCATCCTCATCGATCAGGGCCGGAGAGCCATGAACGGCGCCCCCCACGCCTACCAGGAACTAGTCGACGGCTTCATCGACAACGTGCGTGTTCTCGCCCGCAAGGCCCGGGAACTGCAGTAGCCGTCAGCAACCAGACCACTACTACGGGGCACCTCTTACACCACTTTTTATTTGGGAACAGGGCACGGGTTTGGGCGAAACGGGGCGAAATGACTGGCGCTGCATCTCTCTGCGAACATGGGAAATCAACTGTATCTAGGTAGAAGGCGCGTATCGACAATTGGCTATGGATGGGAACGAGAAAAGGCGAAGGCGGCAGGGAAGAAAGCGAGGCGTCAAACTCTGTTTGTGTGTTACTCTACTTCGTTGTTCATAGATTTGGCGGACTGTTTGGATAAGATGGATACCTTAGGTAGTCGAAAGATGGAAAGCAATTCAGGAGATGGTGTACGCTCCTCGGAACTGCTTCTCTCGTCACGTTCGTGTGCTGTCCAAGCCTAAAGTTCACTTACGTACTACATAAACTTACCAAACTTGCTGGATACCTCATTGTTCCATCCAACAGCTTGACCACCACCCATGGACCCTTTCTCTCAGCTCTCTTTAGAGCTACGCGTTGCCATCATGCGCAGAATGTTGGAAGCTTAGGGGCCGCAATTGTAAAAACTATAGAGGGCATCTAGGAGTACGAAGACGTTTTGTTTCCCTGGTGAAGAAACGAGCAGAAAATACTATTCGAGCCTTTGTTACGAAGACTGCTAAGATAGTTAGACGTTCTTTGTTGTGATATCCAGAAAGCCAACATAGAACGCCGGTTCTTTGTCTCTGACATACATGGCGGTCGAGTTGACTCTAAACTTGCCTCTTTCAGCTTCGTCTATATTTAACTCATCTCTAGACTTTAACGCTCAGGGCGAGACACCTCAGCTCCGTGTTCATCGACCCCATCCATCACCCACAAGTCACACCTATTGAACCCTGCCCCAATCACTTGCCCCATCCTCAGTCCACATCATCAGGGCTGGTCTTCTCGAATCCCGCCTCGCCAAATTTCGGTCCAAACTTCTCCCGCGCCTCTTTCAGGGCCTCCATCTCGTCGTAGCCGGCACCGTCCTCGGAGACGGGGTGCTCGCGCCTCGCCACGGCAGACTCGGCAGCGCCCTCCTTAAGGCTGCCGTCCTCGTTGACAAAGTCCTTGTGGTACAGGGTGAAGACGACGACCAGGTAGGTCTCCTTGGTCGCCTTGTTCCGCAGGACGTATCTAAGCTGGTGTGAGCGTCTCTGGGAGGACCTGAGACAAGTAAACGGGGACGCGTAAGAAAGATGATCAGTGGAAAGCGTGCCTCGGTGACGCCTCGAACTCTCGGAGAGGATCGAGACACGCAAGGAAAGACCACGCAGGCAACGGTGGCTAAACACAAAACCAAGTAGAGGGGTGGGCATACCTTAGGCCTTGGCCGTCCCAGTACTTCAGGATGGACAGCTGGAAGCCGGGCAGCTTCAGGGCCAGGCTCGAGAAGTCGAGGTAGGGGTTGAAAAAGTCCAGGCCGTACGTCTGGCCGTACTCAAACACCCACTTCTCCTTGCTGTCTTCCTTGAGAGCCCACTTCTGCCTCGCCTTGTTGGCGACGGGGGCACCAATCTCGTCGCGCTTCTTGAGGCCAGCCTCGTCTCCGCCCTCTTCAAACCAGAGACCGCCCTTGGCCTCGTCATACTCACCAGCACCGGTGTAGATGGTGTTGAAGGAGCTCAGGGCAGGTCCGTAGAGGAAGGGCTTGTCAGCGTAGGCGTCACCATCCAGACCGGGATCAATCCACCATCTGACTATGCTCATGGCGGTGTTGAAGCCGGGAGGCAGGCGATCCCGGATGGGGTGGTCAAAGTCGTTTCCGAACTGCAAGTCGGAGGCCTTGATGCCGGGGCCATCGTCACCGGCGGGCTTCTGGGGCGTGAAGCGCAGAGAGATGCTGTACTGGTCCTGGTTGTAGGCATGGGGCTGGGTGGAGAAGTAGGGCGACGTGGAGGGCGAGCCGCGCGGGAGGCCATGGTAGTTCTGGATGCGCACGTTGAGCTCGACGTCGGCGAGGGCGCTCTTGATCTTGAGCGGCTCAGCCTTGTTGATGGGGACCTGGACGTGCTGAGCCTCGTCGTAGCCGGGGCCGGCGGTGATGCTGAGGACGTAGTTTTCAGCCATGATGGGAGGTGACAGTTTGTGTATGATGGTGATTTATCAACGCTGGGTAAATAATTAAGTGGTGATGTTGACTGGAGGTTGGAGGCGGGAAAAAGTGATGACGACACAACGCGGCAATGAATAGTAGTAGTATGGATGTAAGGTAACGGATATCTGATACCTTAATCTACAGATTATCGAAGGCAGCACTCAACACTTCTCAACAAATCTCATTAGCGGCGACGCACTCTAGGGTACATGTATTTCTATTCAAGGCAAGTTTCATATGGCTCGACTTTGCACCTTCATGAGGTGAGGCTTTTTCTCTTGTTCCGGTAGCCAGCCAATACACGTTGCACGCGGAGAGCCACCCACGCACAGCATCAAGCACAAGCAACACCCATCAAGCATCATGGCGATGAAAACGCATACGTACAGTGCAATACGCACGTATTCGTACAACTCTCGTTCTTACTTTGGTTCGATTGTGAAGCTTCATGGCGTGGGCTTCGCAATCTAGATCGCGTCAAACGCGTGAAACGACGACAGCAGCTGCATCTCCCATCTTCGATACTGCATGAGCGCGTCCACGGATCCTTGCTGGTCTTCTTCACCGCCATAGCTCATTGTTTCGGCTTGCTCTCACCGCCAAAGGCATCCTCGGTCGGTCGAGACAAGCAAGTAAACATCTAGCTGCAACGCGTAGACATTTCATGGTCGCGGAGATATATCATATGCTTTACCAGTGTCTATGGACAGGTGAGAAGTAGACGATGCTAACAACCCTCTGCACGTACCATCCCGTAAGATACATGTAAAAGCACCCATCTTATCAGTAGTCTCACTCGGCTGGAAGAGAAAAGTCAAGTAAGAATATCACATGCCTTCTCGCAACACGTATATGCGGTCAAGCTCTCCTTTTGGTTGGGATCTGTCGGTTATAAGTTGTAAAGGTAATCAGACGACAACCTGGGCAGCAACAAAGTCCGTTCCGTGATGATTTATCACCTTCAGCTCTCTTATGTAATTACACTTTCTTGCCTCAAATTACCATGCTCAACAATTATCTCTTGGATCTCTTCTACCCGGAACACGCTCAATCGAAAACAGTCTATTGAGTCGAAAGCTATTCAACAAACAAGACTGGTGTACTAATTCCTGTTTGAGTAGCGTTTCAAACCCGTTCCACGTTTCATGGATCATCCTCCTTAGGCTGTAAGTTGTCAGTGACGTAGGGCTGTAATTCAGGGCAGTTGTTGTTGGGCATTGCCCCGCTGAAAAGCCGACGAGACTACTGAGCCTCCTCTTCATCAGGCGTGGGCTGAGTGACGATGATCCCTGCTTTCACGGAGGATGGCGGATGCAACACGTAAGATAAGTATTGGATGGATATCTAACTCAAGCCAACCTGAGGCGTAGATATTCCTTTACTGGAGTGTTAACTCCGTGACGACGACGTTGTTCTTTTGAAGCTTGACATGATCGCGTATCATCATATCAACATCACATCAACCAGCCTCAACTCGTGATTCAGGAACAGACACGTAAGGTACTTAGGTTCCTATCTATCCGAGACATCATGATTGGCACATCATTCGCCGAATGGATCTTCATCCGCCTCTCCATACAATTCTTCAGATACGCGCCTCTCATCTACGCCACAGCTCTCCTCGTCCTGGTCCTCATACAGTCAACTGCAGCCTTGCTTCTGCTTCTCCCGCAAGTCCTGTGCGGCCTACTACTCGTCGAGGCGCTCTTCTACGCCTTCATCTATCGTCCGTATCTAGTTCGTCTCAAGGCCGCTGCCAAGGACCCCATCCCGCTGTCGCCCGCCGACCGCAAGGTGCTGTTCACCCGGTGTCTCATCACCGTCCCATCGCCGGAGCTGTATCTGCAATGGTGGTTCCTTGGCGCCGATCCCGACGAGATCCGGCGTGATAATGTGAGGGAGTTCGTGCTCTGGGCCTTCTTCGAGCGAGGGGACGACGTCTACGAGGACGCTCAAGAAGCCGAGGAGGAACTTGACGAGTACATCTCCATCTTCGAAGAAAAGTTGGGCCGCAAGTTCCAACCTGGCCGTGGAAACGCCAAGAGCCTACGCCTCACCCTGGACGCCATCCACACCTCCTATCGAAGTCCGCTGTGGTATATGATTGTCTTCTTCATCGACCAGGCTACCCACCTAGCCATGGTCTGGCATGGCTTTGAGTATTACGGTAGGCCGACGTCTTCGGCACTTCGCATCTTCCCCCCTCGGCCTCAAGAGTTGCTCGCTCGCCACAAGTCACCCGCACCGCAGCTGAGCTACTGGCACCGTCCTCACACTGCTACGGACAAGCTTCCCGTCATCTTCTTCCACGGCATTGGCATCGGTCTCTGGACGTATACCCACTTCCTAGCCGACATACACAAAGCCAGCAAGAGTAGCCAGGGAGATGTCGGCATCATTGCCATCGAGGTCCTACCCGTCTCGTTCCGGCTGACATCCCCCATCCCCGACAAGACCGAGTTCCTCGAGGAGATAACCAAAATACTGGACCACCACTGCTGGGAGAACTTTACCGTTGTGGCGCACTCCTATGGCTCGGTCCTGACGACTCACATGCTCCATTCCCCTAGCCTGCAGCAACGGATCCCGTCGGTTGTGTTGATCGACCCCGTCACTATCATGCTGCACCTCCCCGATGTAGCATACAACTTCACACGCAGAATGCCCAAAAGAGCCAACGAGTGGCAGCTGTGGTATTTCGCGAGCACAGACCCGGCCGTAGCATTATGCCTGGGGCGTCACTTCTTCTGGCGGGAAAATATCATCTGGAAAGATGAACTGCTATCGCTCAAGAAATCCGGTCGCGAGACAGATAGGAAGGTTGCGGTATGCATGTCAGGCCGAGACCTGATTGTCAACACGGCAGCAGTCGCCGAGTATTTGACAAACGATGTGGAAGCCGAGGTTGCCGATGACGGGTCCAGTGTTGAGTCGGGCGGCGTGAAAGTGGTTCTATTTCCGAAACTTGACCACGCCCAGGTCTTCGACGAACCGGCGGATTGCAAACGCGTCGTCGAGCTCATCACGTCGAGGTGCGGGTCTGAGCTCGTTCCAACATGACCGACGGCGGCTTAGAAGATGAAGGGGCAAGATCGTGATCCATCGTCAACGGTAGCCTTTATAGATGCCAGGAAGAGACCTGGACGGCCGCAACTCTGGCGTTTTGCCTGCCTACTTTTGCATGGCCATCTCAGAACCTCCCCAACTAGCCAGGTCGGCGCCAATAGGATGAGAGCCGCTCTGCATCACCAGCCAAACAATGTCCCCGTCGGATTCATTCCTTATCTGATGCTCCGTCCAGGCAGGGACGAAAGCAAAGTCGCCGGGCGAGAGTTCATGTCGTTTCAGCTCCATGTCCATGCCTTGGTTCACGACCAGAACGCCCGAGCCGGAGACTGCATAGATTATTGTGTCTTAGATCTGCATTAGACGAGCTTATGCTGCGGCCACGTTTTAAAGAACAACTGACCTTGTTCACTGTTATGGCGGATAGTTGAAGCTGAATGGGGTCGAGTTGTTACGACTGCTTGTATCAGCTACGCTCAAAAGGAAGAGACCGGCATAATAGAACCGAAGCCAAGGGATCGTCGGCATACGGCTTATACTTCAAAACTTACCCGAAGCACACATCTTATCGCATTTATTGATGATAGCAGCCCGTTGAATAACTGGTCCCTCGACTGTTGGATAAGCCGGCTCCAGCTGCTTGGCTTGAATGATTCGAGTCGCAGCGGGCATAACCATTGGGAGAAGATCTCCAATGAGCGGTAGCAAAGAGGCCATCATCGATGCGAGAAGGTGTTGCTGGGGATGAAACGTGTTTGGGACCGGGAGGTAGAAATGATGAAACCGGCTGAGAAATGAATTGATTTATTGTGTGATTGAGGTCTGTCGAGAGTTTCTGGAGGTATTTTCTAAAAGTAGCGGGTATAATTTTCCTTCAAAGTATATCAGATAGTATCTAGACAAGAGCACATGAATTTGTGTCGCTCAGGAGAGAGATGCAGGCTTCTATGAGAGGGGAAGATGGTGACGATATGAAGAGCTCGGATATAGGAAGTCAATAAGTGCCGCGTGCTTCTGCTCCGTTTAAGAGTCTTTGGATGGTGGCAGTAACGACGTCGACATGCATGCAAAGAAACCTGATCTATGGTGATTTGTGCTTGGGTGCGAATGGTGTGAAGAGATTCGCCGTGGCAAACCTCGAAGTGGTGATGGCATCGGCCTCGATAAGCCGATATCCGCGCCTCTACAGTCAAACCGATTAACCCCGCTATCATGGTTAAGTGCATTCAAGACACTGCATCCAAGACACTGCAGGGATGTGCAACACCATCCAATTAATCATCACCATCGTCACAACACCTCAAGTCACTCCTAGTAGCCACCACAGAACAGCATGATTGCTCTTCAAACTGCCCGACCTTTTGATCCGGACGCCTCACTCTCTTCGAAGAGATAGCTGAGGTTAGGCTTCCTGTCATCGGAAGGCTACAGGCACGACTCTCAGGTGTTGACTTTGGATACTCGACCTCTTGTTCCCATCAACCTCTCGGCTCGTCAGCACCTCAGCACCTCGGATTTTAGCCATTGGTCACTTCGGCTTACGCCGGAGATCATCGACTGTGTGCAAGCCGACGACGGTGAAACTACCGCCACAATGGCCGACTCTACCGACAGGATCTCCCCTCTGGAACCAATTCTATCGTCATCTTCCAAGCCCACCGAATTCCATGGTCAGATAGACGAGAACAGTCAAAAAACGGTAGTCGATCAGTCCCCTGGGAAGTTTGACAAGGACAAAGGGATTGAACGTAAGGCCGATACGCCTCTTACCAGTGGTGACCTCGGCCCCGCTCCCCAGAACTCAGCATTTACACGCATACCACCAGAGCTAATCGATACCATCCTTGGCCGCCTATCCTCTGTTGATCTCGCTACTGTGTCTGCTACATGTCACATCCTGCGGCGGCATGCTCTGTCTAACGCTCACTGGCGAGCCCTTGTACAGGAAAACGTTCCAGGCGTCACCGTCACTAGTCCTGGCCCGTGTTCAAGCTTTCGAGATCTCTATACCTCTCTCGATCGCGTCTGGTTCCTTCCCAAATTCAAGATATGGTTCTGCGACCGGGATCTTATGGGAAAACTGATTGTCGTTCTGTATGATCCCAGAAGGGGGTGCATTGATGGGTATCAATTAGTGGCTCGTCGAGGCAGCACAGAGTCGCAGCAGTGGACTGAAGATACAGAAGTCATGATCCATGGATTTCAGCCCACGGTTAGACTCCACCTCGATAAGCCGTTGCTCCTGTTCCGAGCTCGACCCAACGAGGACGGCGGCAGGTTCTTGCAGCCATTAGAGGCCAATCGTTATGCTGACGAGATGCCCATGGAATTGGACGGCCAACTCGGTGCTACGTTCAGCAACTTCATCCTTACGCGACCGTTAGACACGGCTGTAGCCAACACGAAACTAGCTATCGACTTCCCGTATGGTGACATATGGCCGTCCCCAGCCGTTCCGGCTCGTCATCACGTCGTTGGCCTTCATGGCATCGACGGCCAGCAGGCTGGGGGTATTGATCCGGAACATCGACCTCGGCGGAGATCAGAGGTCTCGGACCAAACCTTTCGAATACGCCAATGGATGGAAATGAACGGCAGCACTGGCTTCGCCTTTGGGCTGGGCGGCCTAATCGATATGGCTGGCAGTGTTGGCGTTCACATCGGCGAGGAAGTCTCCACTTACTCAACTCTTGACCCTTATCTATATACACCCACAGTCCTAAGACCATGGAGAGGTATATGGGTTGGTGACTACAGCGGCCATGGCTGCGAGTTCCTTCTCATCCACCAACCAGACGACGAACCAGCGACGGACGTTGAACTTGGCCTCTTTCGTAACGATGACGAATCGGATACGGAATGGGAGACGAGAAAAACAGAGGCACGCATTTATCGTGGCCGTTTGGAGGCCATCAAGCTCACAGGCGACCCTAATGTGCCTCGAGGAGAATACACCTTTATCGCCGAAGACTTGGGTCCCGGCGGGTCTCTTGGTCTCGCGGCTGATCCGCCCTTCACGGGTGCGAGGGTGGTACAGAGCAAGGGACATGTGGCGGATGCGGGCTTCGTCGACGGTAAGTATACGGTCTCACGAATGGAAGTTGACAGAGTCACTGCTGATCACAAGTCTGTAATAGATAAGTTCATCGAAAGCCAGCTGATACTCATTAGCCATGATCGGCTAGCTCAGTATTGGGTTGGGTTTGGGCATATCAGCTACTTTGAGAGGGTCAATATCGACGATCTGATTGTCCCCCCATGAATGGGAGTCATCTTGGATTAGAGCAACACTACCGGATATTTCCAGAATATCACCACGAGACCAAGCTAGTTTTTATCTTGATGCCAGCTTCACATCTGCATCATGCTAACCAACACCCATCTCCGCTTGATGGGTGGGTAAGGCGGTCTCTGACCGTTTTAGCCCCTTGGAGGGTACATGTCGAACGATGCGGTTTGCACCCCTGAGCAGGACAAGGAGCAATATTGTAGCCACGGGCATTTCGAGATGCTTGCATGAGGAAGACGCCCGTGATCGAAAGGGCTGTCGGTGATGGGAACTACGATGGGTTTGTACGAAGTGAAGATTAGCGAAGACGCAGTACTTGTATGCAAAAGATTGGGTCAAGTAGACTCCAAGATTTGGAGTTTATACTCGCAAATCAAATTTATTAAACAACTATTAAATAAAGGACCAAACTCGAGTACGTCGACCTGCTCGAGTGTGTGTTTCGTTCTTCCCTCCCAGATCTCCCAAGCCCAAGACAATACGATTCTCTGCTTGGAATGTCCGAATCGTCATCAGAGCATCCTCAGCGTCCGGCAGGTACTTCTTGCGGGTGGAACTCTTATGCCTAAGGAAATATTAGATTCAAATCCATAAATAAGTCCTAATATAATCTCCAAAATAGGATATTATCTTTATAGATAATAGAATAGTCTTAGGGTATAGGGATTTATCACCGCGAACAGGACGGTATTTCTTGGCAACTATCCCCGTGTTTTCTTCCACCCGCTTGCTCCTCTTTGCCTCAGGTGTAGATGCGATCAACCGGGTCTTGGTACCTTACACATTCCAACAGTCCATGGTATCTATCCCTTTCAAAATCTTTCCAGATAAGTTTGGTGCAGATCGAAATATGTACGGCTCGATTTTCGGAATCTATGGGCTACCAACATTCTTTTAGGATCTTTTAGAACTCCATTAGCAACCTACAAAGCTCGGTGATTCCTCTTGCGCTGGGTTCTTTTGCATCCGACGATGCAGATATTGTGCGAAGCCTTACGCACCTCAGAGAGCTCGATAAAGGATGCGAGATCACGGTCGGATCCCGAAAGATGTTCGTGTGTGCTTTTACGTCTGCTTCGCGAGCGACATGCCGTAGCAAGCTGAGCTCGCTGGTTAGGTACATATACACGGCAATCGCCAAATGACGTCATCAAACTACGATGGCTGTAAACAGCCAAATATCTTCCGTAGTATAACGGACAGTATGCGAGCTTGTCACGCTCGAGATCCGGGTTCGACCCCCGGCGGGAGAGGTCTTCTTTTTATTCTTCTTTTTAGCTTATTTTTTACTTTTAAAAGGACTTTTTTTTTTTCCCAAATTTTTTTTTTTAAAGGTCTTAAATTTTTTTTCTTTTTTATTTTAATATTTATTTTTATAACTTAATTTATTAACTTTCTTTTTAAGAAATTAAAATAAGCTTAAAAAGATTTAAATTTAATTTTTAATAAAAGAAGTCTTTTTTTTTCTTTTATAAGGAATTTTAATTTTTATTTATTTTTAAAAAGATTTTATTTTAATTAATTTTAGCTCTTAAGAGTCTTAAATTCTTTCTTCTTTACTCTAATATCTATTTTAATAATTAGGCTTGCCAGGTTCCCCTTTAGGGAACCAGGGCAAGCCTTAAAAGGGACCCGGGTTCAATTCCCGGCGGGAGAGGATCCAGCCGCATGTGTCAACACATGTAATGAATTTTTTTCTTAATCTCTATACTGTTGCTGTGAGTTGAGATGTGATTCTTTTGATCCCTTCGCGCACACGAAGGGTTGAAACATCAGGTCTCCTTTTGGAGAACAAGCCCCACTATAAGTGGGTGGATACCATTATGCTTAATTTCTTGCCCAATCAAAATCCGAGACGGTGCAGGAAATAGCCACAGAGGCAAAGAAGCCAGTGGATAGGTAGCAGCCACAGAGGTACTTACAGCACACAAGCCAGCCTTCACAGGCTCACAGCAGCCCTTCTTCTACCTCAAACTGTAAGGACATCCCTTCGAGGCTTCGCAGTCACTCTATTTTCCTCCGACCCGACAACTACAGCCTCCTCAAAGACCAATCTTGAAACAGTTGGCATAGTACGTCACCGTGGCACTCCAATCCGAAAACAGCCCAATAACACCAACCTGGCGATACAGCACGTCGACAAAGGTGTACAAATCACCATCCTTGTGCACCGCGTCCGCAATCGAGTTGTAGTAGTAATCCCCGTTCGCCCCGTTCGCCAATGGACCCGACCGCTCCAGACTCCAGGTCATGATCTTGAGGCCCAGCTCCTTGGCCCTGACGGCGTAGGCGCTGGGGACAATGGTGCCGTTGTCGCTGGCGACGAGGTAGGGCAGCGGAGGAGCGATGATGGGCACGCCGTCGTTGGCGAAGCGGGTGAGGTTCTGAATCGAAGCTGCAAAGGCCTCGGGCGACGCGTCACCCGACTCGTCAAGAAAGACAGCCTGCTTGGCGAACTCGGGTTCGGCCTTCAGCCAGTACAGGATGTCGGCGTAAAGGAAGCTCTGCGGCCAAACGCGCGAGGGCTTGATCCCGGCATTCTTGTAGTCGTCGAGGAACTGCTGCGCGTACATCTCCTGCGTGTAGTTGCCCTCGTAGGGCATCTCCACCTCAGGGGTCTTGAGCTCAGGGGTGAACTTGAGTCCGAGCGAGTCGACGAGTGCAATGTGCTCCTGGTGGCTCAAGACGGTTCCGCAGGTCGAGTAGAGATCCGTCCTCCAGCTAGGCGTACCATGGAGGAAGTCCTCGGGCGTGGTAGCGCTGGCGTTGAAGCCGTCCATCTTAGAGCAGAGCGACTTGAACTCTTTCAGCGTGAAGTCGCTGGTGCAGCACTTGGCCGTTGCGGCGACGCCTCCGGATGCTGGGGCGAAGGGCGTAGTGCACTTGGCGTTGAGCTCTGTGATATTGACCACGTTGGTTGTCGTGTGTAAATCACACTGGGCATGACGACAAACAAGCTCCCGGTCCTTGGTGAAAGCAACATCGCATTCGAGGACGCCAGCACCCATACGTGCGCCTGCTAGGTTAGATTCCTTGGTCTCCTCGGGGAACTGCAGAGTGCCGCCGCCACGATGTCCAATTGACCATGTGGATGGCTTCATGGGCATATCAGAGCAGGACTGGAGCTTCTTCTTGAGAGGACCATCGTCCATGCTGTTAACCAGATAGTACGGCCTCGGGCCAAGCTCGATCTGCTTGATACGAGATTGACCGTGACCGCTTTGGTCGTGATGACCACCTCGAGGATGCGCCAAGGCAGGGCTGCTAGCCGCGAGGGCAGCGACGAGGGATGAGGTGAAGTGCATGTTGAACAGTCAGGAAGATTTATGAGGCAGTAAAAGCCAATGAACAGTCTTTGTGGCGGCTGGTCGAATATCAGCTCCAAGAATGCATCATCTCCTGGCGATCTTCCAATTCTTATGGACTTGAACCTTCATGCTGTTCAGGGAGCAACCTATCCAGAGATCCAAATGACGCGGTGCCAAGATACAGCTGCTGTCTTGGCTCTCGAGTTTGCCCTTGGACCTCTTCACAAGCGGGCCACTATCGTGAACGAAGGATGCAACACATGCGCGATTCGGATCGAAGCCCGTTGCTCGGTGTGTGTTTTGGAATAGGCGCGGCCCCAATGCATGGAATACTCATGTTGATCGCAGCACGACGTTGCAAACGAACCCGTTTGAGAGACTGACAACCTTGCATGATAAGATCAAGGATGCAGCTCTGAGATCTCGCAGCGCACGTGTAAAGACTCCGTTGGTATCGTTGGAGAAGCCGTGGTTTGAGCTAGAGGCTTGGTGTGGTTATGCGTGCTTCTTTTAGCCGATGTGATTCGCTCAACTTATTAGCCATTTCAAGAATCCTAGCAATCGATGTGAGTTTCCAGCCCAAGTTCAACAGCTAAGCTTGAAGTTTAATTCAAGGTTAAATGAAGGACTCTGTCTCCATTGTCCGTATGTTTAACAGTCTAGTCCCCGCGGATTGGAAGAGCAAACACAAAAACATCCTTGCTCGAACAAATCGGTATATCAGTACGAGGCATGTGGTGCTTCCGTCACAATTCGTCTCTATCGCCGAGCTCTCCGTAGCTCTTCCGGCTGCTCCGGACGCCTTTGACCGTTGCCTCAAAGTGCTCAAACTTCGGGGCATCCTCGCCGAGACCCCAGGCAAAGACGCCGCCCAAGTTTCGTGGGCCGACGACGTCGGAGAACTTGCGCTCAATGCTCCCGACAGTGTCGAAGGACCACCATCGCTTCTCCACTGGATCCCAATACGAGTAGCTTCCGTCCTCTGCATAAGAGCCTTTTGTTTGAGCGTGGGCAAACGATTCGACCAACTCTTCGGGGATGTCATCGTGCCAGCTGAAACCGCCTGTTCGCCCCGTATCTGCTCCGGTCTCCGGATCCTCGAGTAACAAGGTAGGACATCCCAACGGGGCTGTGGCATTGCACTCAAGGGTCATGAACCACTTGGCGTAGTAGCCGAAGCCAAGGTTCAACTTGTCTGGAGGCGCGCCGCGACTGATGTAGCGATCAATGGCTTCTCCGGAGTCGCCAACACCGCTGTGGTGTTGGGTAAAGTTGTCGCGGCGATTCATGAGATCATAGGTCATGATGTTCAGGAAGTTAACTTGTTCAATTATCCGCGGAACAGTTAAAGTGGTGAAAGCCATCAGGTCGCATTCCTTGCCCGGGACAGCAGCCGAAAGAATTTTATCCGGGCCAAGAGCAGTACGAAGGTCCGCGAGGAGGAGAACAAATGACTCAATCTCCCACTCTCGCTCGGAGTTGGGGACGAGTTTGTAGTCATCTCGATTTCCGCTGGTTTTCGAGTCAGCCATGGTCCTCCGTTCAAGATGTTGCGCAAGTCATTTACCCTGGATACTCCCAGTCGATGTCAACGCCGTCGGCGCCAACGGCTACGGCCATAGCTGCGACCTGTCCCGCCCATAGCTTCCTCGAAACATCACTACGCGCTGCTCTTTCAAAGCCCTCGGTGTCACCCCAGCCGCCAATGGCCACCATCACCTTGGTCCCTGGGACAAACTTCTGACGAACCTCGTCAACGGTGGTGAACAGCGGAAACTCGACTAATGGCTCATCGGCGTTGAAGATGTCAGACCGCATGAACGCCAAGATGACGTGGGTAACATCCGTGACTAGTTCTTTGGTGGTCGGCACAACGTCGTGTTGGCTAAGCCCCTCCGTGTATGGTTAGTTCTTCCGCGGGAGGACAGAGGAGACCAAGAGTCTTGATATACCCAGTGAGGTACATGATGCGCCTGAACGGTTCGCCAGTAGCGACGTTAGCAGTAGCAGCGTATGCCATTGACATTGACAGCCAGAGCCAGGCGCTGACGAGCCTCATCTTTGGGAGAGGAATTGGGTGGAGTATGATATTTTGGTTGAAGCTGGCAAGTTGAGCAGGAGCTCCAGTCGCGACTAAAGTTCATCCAGGCACAAGCCCACGACGATGCTCCAGTAAGAATCGAGAACTCGACCCCCACGCTTCAGGGGCCGTTATAGCGGGGTAGGACGTTAGCTCCCGCTGTAGATCTGGAAATGTGTAGCACCCAACGGTAAAGGACCACTCATATTGAACAGATGCCATTGAACGGATGAACTGGTCAGACACAGGAACACAGGATGAAAATCTTTGGCTAAAGTAACCGGTCAGACTAAAACCAATCCTGCATGGGTCCAGAAGAGATATATATACTTGAAGTGTAGCTGCTTCAAAGACCACCTCTGTGCCTATTGATAAGCTATAAGTCGACAAAAGGGAGTTATACACGGAAGATCAGACGTGTATCAAACAATCGGCAATCCTTGGAGTCAGCAGAGACTCAGCGAGGCTCTTCATGACGTAAAATACGCAAATTGTACCTTAAAGAACTCAACATCTTGATTTTTTCTTCTTTAATCTATGATTTAATCATGGGCCAAATCCTTGCTCCGCAAACTTCGCCTCGGCTGGACCCCTAATTCGAGCTGTAGCAACCATATGTTCACGCATAAGAACTCCACGCTGTGTATGCAGCGCCGCACCTATGATAAACATTTCATGTAGCTCGGAATTTGAGCGTAATCAACTCAACCGATAGCTTCAATTGTTTTCAAGCTCCCGAAGTACAGTGTTAGTCTAATTGTGGAATGAGTAGCAAGTGCAGTGCGGCGTATATGCTAAGAAGAACACACTGTGTTATCATGGTATCCTCTTCTAATACGCACTGTAGTAGGTTCTGGCTTAAATTTATTTTCCTCCACCACGCAAAGAAATCTCACCAGCTGTAACGGCCATCTTTACCTTTAGGACAAAAGCCAATCTCCACGGCGCGGCATTGACTTACCGCAGTCAAGAAGACTCAAGGCGATACGTATACTTAGCGCTTGTTTTACATCACTTTCTCCTCCAGCCATATCTCTGCAGTCGGCTGTCGCATACAGCATCAACCCAGTCTCCCCGCCGATCCAAAGCTGCAAGCTCTCAGCTCTCAGCCACCATCACCATGTTCGAAAACACCTGCACCCTCCCTCTCCAGTCGGACGTCTTCGCCACAGCCATCCACCCGACAGAGCCTCTGTTTACGGTCGGTCTAGCAAGCGGCCATGTCGAGACATTTCGATTGCCCCCCGGCAATTCCTCCGCCGACGATAGCGTCGACGGAGACGCCAGTGTGCTGAGCGATGGCAAGGGCATGATCGATACCGTCTGGCGCACGAGGAGGCACAAGGGTAGCTGTCGGTCATTGGCGTATGCAAACGACGGGAAGAGTATGCTCCTCTACCACAAGATGCCGGCTTGGTCGCATTGCTAACAGGCCCAACAGCCATGTACTCCGCTGGAACAGATTCGCTCGTAAAGTACTTCGACGTCACCACCGGGCGCGTCATTTCCAAGATGGCCATTCCCAGCACCACTACGATGCCTGATGCCCCGAGCCTCCTCCACGTTCTCAACCCGCAGAGCCTTCTCCTCGCGACCGATTCCGGAGCACTGCACCTCATCGACCTGCGAGACGGTTCCCCCGCCACAAAGCCAGCCCAGACACATTTCCCCCACGCCGACTACGTCTCCTCCATTACACCCCTGCCGCCCACTAAAGAAAGCACCAGCGGCTTCCCCAAGCAATGGGTCAGCACTGGTGGCACCACGCTCGCTGTTACCGATATACGGAGAGGTGTGCTTGTGCGCAGTGAAGATCAGGAAGATGAGCTGCTCACTTCCTGCTTCATGCCGGGGCTAGGACCTAAAACCAACCGCAACAATGGTGTTGTGGCCATTGGATCCGGGTCCGGGGTGCTCACGGTGTGGGATAAGGGCGCATGGGATGACCAGCAGGAGAGGATTATCGTGGACGGAAGTAAGGGCGGAGGCGAGAGTATCGACGTCGTGGTTATGGTCCCTCAAGAGTTGGGCCTCGGGAAAAAAGTCATCTGTGGAGTAGGCGACGGAAGCCTTCGAGTTGTCGATCTAGTGCGACGAGAGGTCGACGTGTCGGCCAACTTACGGCACGACCATATGGAGGGCGTCGTATCCTTGGGCTTCGACTCGGAGAACAGACTCATCAGCGCGGGAGGAAAGACCGTCAAACTATGGGAGGAGCTCTCCGAGCTACAGGGCGACTTGAACGAGGATGACTCTGACAACGAGTCCGACGACGGTTCCGACGCTGGCGATGTCGCAGACGGACGCACTATCAAGCGAGGCGCAAACATCGAAAGCGATAGCGGCAGCGACAGTGACAGCGACGATGGTGATGGAGTGGAAGAGATGAAGCGCCGCGCAAAGAGGAGGAAGGAGGCACAGATCAGCAAGCTGGGACCGCTGGGGGCACATGGCATTATGGGGTTCGAGGGTCTAGACTAAGGAGCCAGTCTTGAATGGGGAGGCGTGCGGAGGACACGCACTCTGTGATACCCTTAATTTCGAGATGAAAATAATGAACAAAGGAGAAAAAGGATTCCGGCGGTTACACTGGATAAGTACCTACCTACCCATCTGTACGAAGGGTTTCAAAAAGGATGTGAGGGTCTAAGGATGCATAGCAGTTGCTTTGATGAGGCCCCGTGTGGTAAATCATAAAGTCATATAAGTCATATAAGCATGTACTATCTCAGCTTAGGCGAGCTCGCTCCTAGTAGATATATAATTCGTCACGGCCAGCAGCGACAAAGATTTGGTATAGTGAAAACATGATGCTCCCTCCTCCACATCGTCCCTCATATCTTTCTCCTCTTGAATCGAATGTGGCTTTGAGGACTCGTCCTCTGTTGCGTTGCCAGGTGGTGTCCCTCGAGCCTCCTTGGATTTCTTAGTCCACGGATATGTCTCTTACAGCTACGAGACATGTAGTGGATTCTGAAGGTGGCGTGGAAGTGGTGGTTGGGGTCCATAAACGAATCCGGGAGCACGTCTGCTAAGACAGACGTATATGCTCGAGTGCTAAAACACTTCTAACGTCGTATGTTGTTGATGTGATGTGGTTGTGAGATTTTGGGAGATGTTGCGAGAAACTTTGACAAGAGACAAAGAGACAACAGTAAGAAGATGATGCCATGGTAAGTTGTGACATTAGACACCGGGTAGGTGAATGAAGCTCCAAAGGGTGTCGCCGTTCTTGGGTCCCTGGCGACACTCATTGGACCGAGCTGCCGCCTTGGAACCACTGGGAGCCGAGATCCTCTTGGGCGTACTCGTGGTTAAGTCCATATCGTAGATGACCACGGCCGGTAAGTTCCTCGCCTTTCTTGACGACTTTTTGGTGCGATGTCTCGTCTCAACAGCATAGTGGGTCATCTCACTGCCACTATACGTGCTTGGTATACACACATGAGGAATCCCCTTGCGCAAGCCGATAGCCCTAGCCAGGCTCACGGCAGAGCCGCCGCCGACGCTGATAACGCAGTCATGGCCTGAGATACGAGAGATGGCATCGTCGACGACTCGGCCTGGGACGTGGACAACGGCTGAGTCTAAGATGCGGCTATTCAAATTGGGGATGAGAGCCTGGATCTTCTTGGCGAGGGTGATGCGTGAAGGGCTGAACACGACGAGCGGCGATAAGAGGTGAAGACGTCCCAGCTCCATGGGCAAGCGGGCGATAGTTCCGGACCCAAAGACGACTCTAGGCGAGGAATCAGACGAGCCGGCGGTAGAGGGCGTAGACGACGAGGACGTCGACGATGAGATTTGCTCAGACGGAGGCAGATGATGACGCTGATGGCGCCTGTGAAAGCTGGCGTGACGAGGCCCAGAGTCCGAGTCGGAATCTGTCCGTTGGGCGTCGGCGAGAGCGATGCTGCTATCCATATCCATGACTTCCGGGGCTTCGGTGCTGGATCACGGCGTTGTTGAAGATTGAACGGCGCAGCGGGATGCTCGATCTTCGGGGGCGTGGAGGAGTACCGATGATCGAGCACGCTCTCGACGATCGGATTTTTGGCGGTGGAGAAAATGGGCATCATCGGGGTTAGAGTGAGACCCCGACACGCCACGGGGCTGCATCTTCCAGATGAGAGATCGGTTGATGGACATTCCACGGAGGGAAAGGCGTGCTGAGTGGGTTGCTGTGGGATGCTTCTAGGGCGTTGGTGCGAGGGTTTCATTGGTGTTGAGGCAATGGAAAAGGGCCCTGCATCGTTTAGTGCGCAGTAGGCGTCTGCGGGTCACGGAGTCGTAGCTCCGAGCCAGTCAAAGGCGTTCGAAGGATATGTGGCTGGGAACTGAGCTTCTGTGGCTGTGGTTTCGAAGTCACGGCTGTGGCTGCTGTCAAAGCCCGTGGTTGTTGAAGCATCGAATTTGGGGATCCGCATCGATTTTGTTGATGATCCGACTTGTCGCAATGTGCAATGTGAGAGAGTAATCCATTCACATGAGCAACTACAGTCGATGGTCTTTCCCTGTGCCTTGTTCCTTTTCTCTTCTTTTCTTTGTGGTAAATCACTGCACATGATTCGAAGAGTACAGCAGCCCCCTTCTAGATGTTCTCTCTCCTTATTGCCAGCTGCAGGTGCCCTGCTCGCCAGCTGCCAGATTCCCTCACCTCCACAAGATATCCCCCAACTGCCTCCAAATTCAAAACCTCAACTTTCCCACATTAACCCCATTGGATCTCCACTCAGAGATGCATTCAAGTCAGCCCAAGGATAACACCTCACTCGCCCATCGCTGCCGTCTTTCGCATACCTATCATTCAGCACAATCGAGGAAGCCGGCGGCGCCTGATTACAAGGGTGATTTGCTACTCCATCTAGAAGATTGGGAGATTAGATTCGCAATTCTCAATCGTTGCGTTTTCAATCATCGCCGGCCTCCGCCGCGTATACAGAAGCGTACAAAAGCGTCCATCGCCGTCTTCCGACTTTTCGATATGTGCCAGGCTGACTCTCCGTATCTCGAGGAGCCATCGACGGTTACTTATCTGACCTTCCAGCATTACAATCTCCAAGCTGCATAGTAGTGTCGGGCTTTTATCGACCAAGCTCCCGCTTTCCAAGCCACAACCGTGGGCCGAGATGGATGTTTAACGTCCGACTAGGTAATCACCATGACATGTGTATGCTTAGCTGACCTAGCGTTGGCTTTCAGCTCTGCGAAGTACGCATACGTAAGGGGAACGAAATACAGCATGTTTCAACGTCCAACGTCTAGGGGTGCGGTAGTGACCTCGACAAGAAAGTTTACTACTAGTACTTACCGTCCATCTCACATGCAAGCTCAGCTTCTCCAGATTACGATGCCCGCGGGTAATGTATCACGAAACTACAAATCAATCATGGTCCAACAAGAACGTACCGACGAATCGTTCAAGGTTTTTGCTACCCGTCTGCATGCATATTCCACGTCGATGCAAACGCGGAGACATCACACCACCTTTCCATCGCGTATCGACATGACAGGCCCCCACGCCCATGGTCTCAGCTCTTGTGCTGTATTTGCTTGGCAACTTGATAACGGCTTGTCGGACAATCTATTCGTACTGGACCTGTCGGCTTACCCATGCCTTCCAGAAACGACGCAGAAGAGCAGTCCAGATTGATTGCTCCCTCTATTGATCCTTTCGTTGATCTTAACATCAGCTGTTCTCCCGCGATTCGCATGGGGCGATATCCATCCATGAACCCATATAACCCAGGAGCCAAGACCCGCCAAAGCCCACCTCGTCGTCGTGCTGGCCACTCACCATGACCAAATGTTGATAACGTATCTCTGAAAACTCGTCTCAGCCTCAGAACCGCGGCGCCAGCCCACGCGACTCGGTTCATCGTCCGGCAACCATGATGAGTTTGGACTTTTTACAGGGCCAATTGGATTCGCCAGACGCTTCGCTATCTCGTTAATCTCCTACGACTGGCATTTACGTCTGGGGAAGCCAACCGCATCAGCATCAGGCTGCGCTCGTGGCATTGTCAACCCCGGCTTATCACCAACAGCGCTCTCCCCACACCTCGCTTGCTGCCCACATATCAAGGACCACATATCGAGGGAGGCGAAAGGATTCAAAAGCAGCTCGACTTTCAGCTCTGGGGATTTCGTTGACTTTTTGTCTCGTCTCTGCCTGCTACTTCTTTGCTTCTCTTTTCACCCACGACTAAACCTCTGCCATCACCGTACAACCATGGACGAGGATCAGGGACCCGAGGTCATTGTGCCTGAGCACACCCCCAAGAGGACCTTTGGCCAGCGCCTACAATCCGTCAGGAAGACCTTCACCACCAAGGATGGCCTCATTGGCGACTACGACTATGGCTTCCTCTTCCGACCCAATCTGCCATTCATGAAGAAGAGCACTCAGGCCAGTCCTTTCTTCGGGCTCAACGACAAAATGCCCGTTGTGTTGGCTCTGCTCCTGGGATTCCAGCACGCTCTCGCCATGTTGGCCGGCATCATCACCCCTCCCATCATCATCAGCGGAAGCGGCGTCGCCAACTTGCTCCCCGAACAGCAGCAGTATCTCGTCTCGGCCGCTTTGATTGTTTCAGGAATCCTGTCTGCCATTCAAATTGCGCGCTTCAAGATTTTGAAAACACCGTGAGTCGTTCGCATGCGCACATCAACGGCCGCCTCGAAAGTAGAGCTCCACTAACACGCGCAAGATACTATCTTGGAACCGGCCTCCTCTCCGTCGTTGGCGTCTCCTTCAGTCTCCTCCCCGTCGCCGAGGGCGCCTTCACCCAGATGTACGCCAACGGCTTCTGTCCCTCCAACCCAGACGGCAGCCCCCTCCCGTGTCCCGAGGGCTACGGTGCCATCCTCGGAACCGCTGCCGTCTGTTCCCTCACCGAAATCCTCATCTCCTTCATCCCGCCCAAGATCCTCCTCCGCCTCTTCCCTCCGATCGTCACCGGCCCCACCGTCATGCTCATTGGCATCCACCTTATCGAGTCCGGCTTCCAGAACTGGATGGGCGGCGCCGGTCTCTGCGCTGCCGGTTCCGCGGCGCCCGAGTTCTTTGCCTTGTGTCCCAACATCGCCGCTCCCCATGCTCTGGCCTGGGGGTCCGCCGAGTACCTGGGCCTTGGCTTCTCTGTCTTCCTAACCATCATCCTCTGCGAGCGGTTCGGCTCCCCGATCATGAAGTCTACTTCCGTTGTCATCGGTCTTCTTACGGGATGCATCATCGGCGCGGCCTGCGGTTACTTCGATAGGTCCGGCATCGATTCGGCCCCTGCTGCATCCTTCATCTGGGTCCACACATTCCCCTTGACCGTCTACGGCCCCTTGGTACTGCCGATGATGGCTGTCTTTATAGTGGTCGCTTGCGAGGCAATCGGCGACGTCACAGCCACTTGCGATGTCTCCCGCCTCGAGGTCGAGGGCAAGAATTACGAGTCTCGAATTCAGGGCGGTGTTCTCGCTGACGGCCTCGGCGGCTGTCTCGCCGCCCTCATGACCATGACGCCCATGAGCGTCTTTGCCCAGAACAACGGCGTCATCGCCCTCACTCGTTGCGCGAGCCGCAAAGCTGGTTTCGCCGCGTGCGTCTTCCTCATCATCATGGGCGTCTTCGCCAAGTTCGCCGCCGCCCTCGTCGCCATTCCCTCGGCCATCCTCGGCGGCATGACCACGTTCCTCTTCTGCGCCGTCGCCGTCTCCGGCATGGCCATCATCTCCAAGGGAGTGCCCTTCACGCGTCGCAACCGTTTCATCCTCACCGCCGGCTTGGCCCTTGGTTACGGCGCTACCCTTGTGCCCACGTATTTCGACCACGTCTTCACCTACAAGGGTAATAACCACTCCCTCCAGGGCTTCTACGATGCCATCATCCTCATCATGGAGACGGGCTTTGCCGTCACGGCCTTCATATGTATGATTCTCAACCTGACGCTGCCCGAGGAGATGGAGGACGATATCGATGCAGATCGCAACTCTACGACGGTGGTCCATGAGCCGCAGCCTCCGAGATCGAGCGGGGAGCACAGTGTCGATAGGGAGAAGCAGGTGTAAAAACTATATAGTTGGGTTTGTTCGAGAGTGCATCTGTGGCGTTAGGATGGGAAATATGTGCCTTTTAGTACAGCACTCAAGTTGCTTATGTCGGGTGTTAGAAACAATGTGTGCTTGGAATATAATACCCCTATTGCTTCACTATGCCACATGTTTTGCATACTTACACTTCGCATAGTGAATAGTAGGTACCCAGCTGCACTTATGGGATTGCTCATCATTTTGTCAGTGATCGTTTGCAGCCGTGAAGTTTTACTCTCTTGTATTCATCTATTCATTTCACCCCATCAGTCCGTTCACGACGTGCTTCTGCGTCCCATAGCGCGCTTGATGATAGTCATTGCCCTGCTTCCGATAATACTCCTGCACTTCGCCCCATAGCCCACGATGCCCGGCCTTGAGACAGTCCTTCAGATCTCCCTCCTTTTTAATCTTACAGTGGCACTGATTCGGGGTGCCGCCGAATGTGGCCCTGGCACTCGACTCGGCGAACATGATGCTCAAGCGCTTGAGCCCAGCCCAGTTGTTGGTGTCGTTGGTGGACGACGGGTTGTTGACTGCCAGACGGGCAACATTCCAGTCTGTTTCCCCGCCGCCCGGGCGAGATGCCTCGTAACGCCTTGCGGATAAGTTGGCATCGCCCTTGCGTTTCTCGATCGCGGCGATGGGACATGATGCTCCGTCCCTTCCTGACCGGCGACAGTTACAGCGGTCTGGGTTCACTGCAGTCTCCTCGTCAATCTGAATAGACACAAACGAAAACTGTCCGTCTTTGGGGTTCTGCGTAAACAGCACTAGCATTGGCTTCGGTGGCCTTTTGTGCAGCAAGCCCGTCGTGCGGGAACCTGTAGAGATAATCGTGCTTTTACCGTCACTCCCAGAGGAGTTGCTAGTGGTTGATCTGGCAGCTGTCGAAAACGCACTTGAAATGCTGAAGGTCCGCCCTGGGTTGGAATTGTTGGTCGAGTTGGATACAGTAGGAGCCAGTGTACCAGATCGTCTGGGCGAAGGAGGCTGTCCGACTGGCCTGCGAACGGGTATCTGAGGACCACCTCCCAAGAACATACTCTGCCGACCTGGCGGCGAGGATCTCATAGGGTTTGGCGACCACGAGGAGGAGAAAACTCCAGGGCTTGGGGTTTGGCGCTGGGGGATAGTGGGAAGGCTTGGCTGGCGGCCGATGGGGCTCGTCGGAATACTGTCTGAGCTGAGTTCATAAGCGTAAGGAGATGCTGAAGTGAAGCTCTCACGGCGACCCGTGATGGGTGAGGTTGGCGTAGTGCTGAAAGCTGACGGGGCCATGGATGGATTTCTTGTCGGTGATGCGGTTTTATTGGCATCGGCCGCGGCATCGCTGTTAGTGACGAATGATCCATCTGTTTGCTTTGGAATCCAGAGTTGAAGACATGCCTTCTCCACGATCGGCTCTGGGAGGCCGGCGACGACGAAACTGACCATGACGCTATATTCGGTATATGACATCCAGGCTTTGAACCCAGTGACAGCCTGTTGAAATTTCAACACATCGCTCATCTTCGTGAATGACATTCGGGCAATCCTCTCATCCCGTCTCAGGATAATTTCTCGCAGCGTCCCTAAACTTTCTGGTAGAGCATAATGAGGAGTGATTACTGCAGCTGTGATGTCAAAGTCGATAACCTCGGCTGTTTATAGAGTCAGGTATTGGCCAGGGTAGGAATGACTGACGTTGTACCTACTTTGTTGTCTTGGACGTCCCGATGCTGTCTGTTCCGTGCCTGATATCATAACTCGAAACCGCTTGCCGTCTGAGCCTAGCCGTCGAAGAAGTTTTACTTTCTGTTCAATATTTGAAGTAGAGCTTTGAAGGGGCCTGGACCAAGTAAGCATTAAGTACGATAAAATACTTTAGACTTCACAAGACATACATCTCAAGAAGTTGCTCCATCATCTCATCTTTGGTCACAACATCCACCAACGGCGTCGGTTCTTTCTCTACCCATATTGAAAACATGTCTCTTTTCAACGAGGACGTTATAAGTTGTGGCTTGACCAGCTCTTGGCCAAATCGGGAACATTCGGTAGATAATTCCTGAACACACTATTTAGCTTTCAACGAGAACTAGTTCCAATACGAGCTAACTCACATCTTCAAGTTGCCGTACATACGATGGCCAATGCGAGTCTACGTCCGTTTGAAGTAGTAGCGTAGAGTCCTTGATCCTTCGAAGGAGCCAGACACATTTCAGAAGGTTGACGTATTCGTCCAAGGGCGGGACACGGTCTGCGACAAGCATCCCGCTGTGGAAGTTGATTGTCGAATTCTTATAGTTCAGTACAAAGGCATCAGATAGCTCCTCGAGCTCAAAGGCGTCGTCGGAGCTGTATTCAGGGCGGTCCGCAAGAGCTGCAAACCGAAATCTTTCGGCAACGTCCATGGGAACATCTAGGAGGGAAATGAATCGCCGGGCTTGCTGGTTAAGAGCTGTTTCAAGGTCAGGGACAAGAACGCCCATGAGACGATGCACATCATGATGAACCGCGGTAATTCTTTGCGCGAGATCTTGGTGAACGCGGTATATGTCTTGCCTCACACGGCACAAGAGATCGCTAAACCAAGTTAGCGAGGTTTAACTAAGCATGATATGATATACTCACATCTCAAATGGCTTCAAAAAGTGAAGTATCTTGGAGTTATGTAGGGCAATTCGTTGGCGCAGTGCGTCTGCGCTGGGTTGCACGAGAACATTCCATTCCACGTTTCGCAATGCAGTGCTGCCAACGCGATATCGATCGTTCGATCTGAGTAGCGCTTCGCATTCACGGAGTGTACCCCCATAATCACCAATGATTTGATCTAGCGACGCTGGGTCCCATCTGGCAACCGCGTTATAAGCCCCCTGTGTCTGGAGGGAATTGGTAGCTTGGTGGACGACTTGACTTAGGATGTCCAGGTTCTCAGCGAGGCCCTTGACATCCCTGCCAAACTCGGTGTATTGCTTGGCTAGGAAGTGTCAGCACATGAGTTAATGCGGCGTAAAATAAGGTTATTCGCGATGGAACGGCGCGTGCATTGCTGGGTGGTCCAGAGAAGCGTGAGGCCAGACAGCGATGACGATCCCCCACAAGGAGCCTTGCGAGGCAGTCTAGTGTGGGTTTGGCGCAAGAAGGGTTTAGCAAATGTCACTTACTCGCATTGAACTCGTCAGACCAGCCGTACCGGTAGATATCCCAGGCCAAACGCCCGAAGTTGATAACATCTCCAATCTGTATTGCACCTGCCATCGGAGGCTGCTCCGGGCTCGTAAACGTAACTCTATACGACCATGTGTAGTTGCAAAGGTAGAAAGTGAGATCGTGTGGGATGTTTAGGATGAGAAATGGTTGGAGTAAGTGCGAAGTGACATGCAGGGCCCCTCCGAGTGAAGGGCGGATACGCTCATAAGGACCCCCAGCTGAGCCGCAGATGGGACAGTGGCACGGGGCACGGGAACAAGGCAGTCGATAAGGGTCTAATAAAGTGAAGGTGGCATTGCTCGAGGTCGTCGTTTAGGGATGGTTGGAAGTGAGGCTGACGGAAGTTTACTGTGATAGATGTGATGGGTGTGTGTTGCCTGATGGGGTGAGACAGGTTCGAGTAGATTGTCTCTGGTCCTAGCTCATCCAAGACCAAGACAAAGGTCCTAGATTATTATCGTGGCCACGTCACGTCACCAACTTATCAGTGCCTCGGTGCGTTGGAAGCTCCCCCAGAGCCAGGGCCGGGCGAGATGAGGCATGGAGTGCGGAGTTGATTGACAAAATAGAGTCAACATATTGGATTGCTTGGCGGGGGGCTGTGATTGCATCTCTGGCGGACGAACCCAAATCAATACCCGTCAACCGCTCCTAACCGTTTGGCTCCTTTAGCAGCGTGTCTCGACGGCTCAAACAGCCTCGTTCTTGGCAACAGTGTTATCGAGAACTCGTTGCTAATGATTTGGCGTCATGGCGTCTCGCATAACAGTTGTCAGGTGCCATCAATTCTTCGTCCGATGTCCGGGCCAGAAACCCCGCATCGCTTATTTTGTCCCTCAGGGTCATTCAGCTCCCCTTAGCCCTCGATATCGTGGGGGCTGTGCTAGGACGAGGATTGGTCCAGCAAGGGCTCCCGATGGCGCTAGAAACGCCAGAATGCCACTCTCCCCTGTCTTGCATGGTTATAGCCTGCAAACGAGGCAGAAACGTCGATAAGGCTGGGGTCCGCTGAGAACAAACGCCAAGGAGGAAGTGAGCCTGGTTGAGACTGGACGAATCTAGGACGAGTCACCCGACGAGGTTGAAGAGGACGACGCACGCCGAGTCTCCGTTTTGGAGCGCCCAGCCGTGGCCCATGCATCGTCTTCGGCGCCCGGCTGCGGTGGGTTGGGGGCTGCATGAAGGCTGAGAGACGCGTTGCTCGTACTTAAGTTCTTCATAGTCGTGGCCCCAGATCTGTTGCTTGGCTTCTCCTCTGTCGAAGTGTCGATTGCCCTGCTCATTCAAGCCCAGACGCCAACCAGCCAGCCTCAGCGGGCAACGAGCGCAGCAGAACATGGCTGACTTTCCGCCTTCAATGGGTGGCTACCGATCCGAGCCCAGAGGGGGTGACAATGCCTCCATCGACAGCGACCAGCAAGACATCTACGCCGACTCCGGGAACTCGAATCAGATCGTGACGTTTGCGCCGAAAGAGCGGTTTCGGCTTGGATACTTTGATGTTACGTGTCTGGTGCTGAACCGCATGATTGGTGAGTGCCTTGGATTGTTTTTTATCCGGTGCGGTTTGCTGCTGTTTTGTGTTGCCTCGATGAATGGAAGTGGTGAAGTGATGATGTTGTTGGGTTAAAGTTGGTGATGGGCCCCGGGATGACTAGGGATGGACCTTCCGAGTGGAGAAGCAACGGCACGTTCTGTCACGGAAGGAACTTGCGGGCCGCACCTGCTAGATCCACGAGTGTCAGACCCAGGGTTCCAACTTTCGTCATCCTTCTCGAAAAACCCTAGATTCACGGAGCCATTGCTTGATGATCCAGCAGACTTATCCTTGCTCCTTATTCTCGACCATAGTTGGGCAATTTCAAGACGATCATGCGAATGTTTGCGGCGCCGCTGGAAGCTATCACGATGCACAATGCACGACGCAATGCACTTGCTAGCTGCTGCATACAGCATAGCGATTCATGGATATCTTGACTAATCTTCCATGCTAGGAACCGGAATCTTCAACTCGCCGCAGCGTGTAATGCAGGGAACTCACTCGACAGGGGCATCTCTCCTCCTCTGGTTCGCCGGTATCATCTACTGCCTCGCCGGAACCCACGTCTACATCGAGTACGGCCTCAACGTCCCCCGATACACCATCGAAGGCATCGAGCAAAGCGTCCCTCGCAGCGGCGGCGACCTCAATTACCTGCAGTACGTTTACCGAAAGCCCGCCTATAAGAAAAACACGGTTCTCCTGAGTACCTGCTTGTTCGGCGTTGCCTTCGTCGCGCTGGGAAACATGGCTGGAAACTCCATTAGCTTCGCCATACGCGTTCTCCAAGCCGCCGACGTCGAGGTTACCAACGGAGCTGTGCGAGGCATCGCCATCAGTGTCGCCGTATTTACTTGCTTCATCCATGCCTTTTCTCGCCGAGGCGGGATCTTGCTGAACAACTTGCTTGCAATCATCAAGGTTATGGTTCTTTTGCTCATCATCATCACCGCCATCATTGTCGGAGCTGGTGGACTGAAGAAGACGGATAATATTATCAAGGAAAACACCGACATTCACAAGGCTTTTGCAAACGCCTCAAGTGATTCCAATGGCTACGCCCAAGCTTTCCTAGCCATCATCTTTGCAATGTCTGGCTTTGAGCAGCCGAACTATGTTATGGGGGAGATCAGCCGACCGAGGCGGAAGCATCCTCTCGCCATGATTACCGGAGTCTCCATCGCGGTTGTGCTGTACATGGCTGTCAATATCTCATATGTAAGTAAACCCGCGAACGAAGTGACCTGTAAACCCCAGATTGCTAATAATTCGACCAGATGGTAGTCGTACCCAAGGAAACACAGATTCACGGAGTTGGTGGCGTAGCGCAAAGCTTCTTCGAGCTGACCCTTGGCTCGCTTTCTAACAACCGAACTGGCATCCGTATCTTCAATGCCTTCCTCGCAATTGCCAGCATGGGCAACATCATCGTTATGACCTACACAGCGGCTCGCGTGAAGCAGGAGATTGCCAAGGAGGGCATCCTTCCGTTTGCCAAGTTCTTTGCGCAAAACAGGGACGTGTCACTCGGCCGGGTCTTGCACTGGTTCCAGAGGAAAGGCTGGTTCAGCTCTATCCTGCGTATTCGCTGGTTCTCGCCTGAAGAACACACGGAGAAGACACCAGTTGGGGCTTTCGTCTTGCACGTTATCGCCTGCACCGTTCTCATCTTTGCGACTTGGGGCATGGAACCCTTGTCCGCATATACCTTACTCACCAGTCTGAGTGCCTACGTTATCACGGCATTCTTCGGTACTTTCCTTGGCCTTGGAATCCTTATACTTCGTTTCTTCGGCCCACCTGCCACTACCGATGCGGAAGACACGACTGGTCAGCCAACAGCTCCCATGACTTGGCGGCAGATGACTGGGAAGCACATCAATCCTGTTGTCAGTGTTGTTGCTGCCAGTATTTACGTTGTGGGAGGGCTCTACCCTATCATCACTACTTGGATCAAACCTTCGAGTGCAATCACCCAAACTGTTACGTGGTGGCTTGTGCCGACGATATCTTGGATCATCATCGGCTGGGGAGTTGCTTGGTTCCTCGGCTTCGTGGCATACGCATGGCGAGAAAACCGAAAGCGCCACAGGGTGTTCATCGTGGAGAAGAAGCCCGAGTTCGAAAGCGCCGACGGCCTCTCCAGCACACGAGAGAAGGAAGGTCGGGGTAGTGGCGGGCTCGTTCTGGTCCACGAGACGGTGTACCTCAGCTGGGTGGGCAGAGAAACGCTGAAAGCAAGACACCCACACACGGAGCAGATGGGGTTCGATGAGCCGATAGGAGAACAGCAGACGTCATCGAGAAGCCCCTTTGCCGGGACGGACTTTGATGGATATTACCAGGGACAGCAGCAGCAGCAAGAGCAAGAGCAAGAGGGAGGAGGGTATGGGACCGGATTTCGGCGTTAATTTGGTGAATGTTTGCGATAGTCATGTGATAGCACCTATTTTGTATTTATACCAGTCACAAATCAAAGTCAGATCTGATTACCCAATCCAGACATTAGTACGTAGTTCGTAATCTTCCTTCTACCTTTCAACTGAGAACCTTGCTCCGGAACCCTGAGAAACAAGCTGGGTGCAGATGAGCAAGATCTACGGGCCCGACTCTAGGGTACCTAGACAGAGACACAGTACAGCGGCAATAGTCGGTTATAGCATCTCTACCCGCCTCCCGGTTCGGCGGTTCTGGCAATGGACACTCATCGGTAGTTGCAAACTCGCCGATTATTGCCGTTGTCCGAGGCTGGAGGTCATCGATGAATGACGTTGCAGTTCTGTGGGCATCCAATCACCCTCTTCCTTTGGTCCTGGCACAGGGTCTCTTTGGTCAGTCAAAGGGACGCGAGATTGGCGGGATGCAGCGTGGCAGCCGTCCAGCCGCTTTTGCAAGGTTCGTCAACCGCTAGGATGCTTTGGATGCTTCAACTTTAACCTGGGCGTCCTTGCTCCCCCGTGGGTCTTTGACGGCGTCGAGGGCGGGTCCTTGGCAATCCGGCACTATTCCCGATGGGAGACCCCGGATTCCCACTCTCTAAGATAGCTATCTCGGCCTTCGCCCGCCGTTCTGTCAGCCTGAATATCTCCGGGTTATGCCCCAGTGCTTGGAGCACGTCAATTTCATCGGCCTGGCTTTAATATGTCATTTTCCACTTTCTCTTCTCATTCCTCTTGTCTGATCATCAGGCTCAAGTCAACGGTTACTCCAAGAATCCAATATTAGTCCCGACTTTCAAAACGACTACATGACGAGGACGACTCATAACACGAAACGAAGATGGCTCGGAACCCTGACCCTCGCAGCTTTTCAGAAACCCCGGGAATGGAACCAGGCGAGATAGTAGAGGCTATTGTCAACGAGAAGCATCCACGCAGTATTTCAGAGTCGCAACCGTCTGCCGCCAGTCCGATATCATACCTATATCTTACTTTCGACAGCCTTTTGCCGTCACCTCGGCTGTCCCAAGAAGCAGGCCTTCCGGAGAATCAACAGCTCTCGCCAGCTCCAGATCTGAGACCCTACATGTCACCGTTAACATGGGCTCCTGCACGCAAAATAGTCTTGCTCACCATGTCGTGCCTCGCGACGTTTCTCACAGCGTATACGGCCGGAGCGTACTCCCCGCCGTCGGCTGCTATGGCTAAGGATCTGGGAGCCAGCCATCTTGCCTCCCTCGTGGGAATCACCACTTTCTGCCTTGGCTTTGGTTTGGCACCTATGGCGCTCGCCCCGATCTCCGAGATTTGGGGACGATATCCAGTCTTTGTGGGCTGCTTCGCTGTCTATGCCATCTTCCAGGCTGTTTGTCCTCTCATGACCAACCTCGGCGGCATGCTAGTAGCACGTTTCTTCGTTGGAGCAGGCGCCTCGGTCGCTGGCTCCGTCGTCGGCGGTGTCATTGCCGACTTGTGGGACAAGGAGGAGAGAAACACGCCCATGGCCATCTTCAGCGGCTGTGTTCTGCTTGGAACGGGTGCTGGACCACTCGTCGCGTCGGCCTTTGTCGAGCGTTTCAACGACGGCACTCAGGCTTGGAAGTGGTCTTTCTGGCATCAAGTCATTATGGATGGACTGTTGGTGCTTGGCGTTGTGGTCATCTTTCGGGAGAGCCGAGGGTCAGTGTTGTTGTCGCGGAAAGCCAAGAAGCTGAACCGATGGTATGAAGAGCTGGAGAGTGCAGGCGCTTACGGCGTGTGGGTTGACGACAGCGAGATGTCCATCAACCAAGTCGAAGCCAATGAAGGTTCTTCTTCGTTGACGCTCACGAACCCTGGCAGCATCGACGTCAAGTACGTCTCTGACCGAGATCAGCGACCACAGCGCCAACTCCGTCGCATACGATGGCTGGTCCAGGCCGACGAAGAGCGAGCGTCTCTGGCCGTCATGATGCACACCTCGATCCGCCGTCCTTTCCATCTCCTATTCACGGAGCCGGTTGTGTTCTGGTTCTCGCTGTGGGCAGCCTTCTCCTGGGGAATTCTATACCTCTCATTCGCAGTCGTGCCCTTCCTGTACGCTGGCAACTTTGAGAAGTCAAGCCGCATCTACATCGCTATGATGGTATCATCCGTCGTGGCTTGCATCGCCGGCATCTGGCAAGATCGGCTCTTGAGGCACCCCCAGTGGCAAAAGGTAGTCGATGGCAGTGTCCCGCCGTCAGACTCCAAGTTCTGGGCGTTGATGAGGAGGAAGTTCCCGGCAGAAGCCCCTGAATCGAGGCTGTATTTCTCGTGCATCACAGCGATGATGCTTCCAGCTGGACTCTTCGGTGCCTTCATGTGTCCGCCCAGCATGGCCGGCTATGGCCAAGCCATTGGTATTGGCTTTGCGAACTGGGGGATCTACTCAATCTACCTCGCGACATTCAACTACCTTGCCGACACATACCACGTCTACGCCTCCTCCGCTTTGGCAGCCCAAAGCTTCTCCCGCAACATGCTCGGCGGTGCGTTCCCCTTGATCACGGGGGCTCTCTTTACGAATATGGGTCTCAAAGGCGCAGGCGGTATACTTGGAGGAATCGCCTGTGCGTTGACACTCATTCCTTGGGTGCTGGTCTTCTTTGGAGAGAGGATCCGGGCAAGGAGCGTGTTTGCGATTGTAAGTCGGTGCTCTGTGTGCTTTGCGTGCTTGGACTAATCTTGAGGCAGTCTTTACAATGAAACAATGCGATAAAGCACACATTTATAAGTTACACTGAAATATTGAGTATTCGAGCTGGCGCCGCAGTGGCTTCACGCGGAGACGGGATAGCATTGGCCGGTGTCTCTCACAGCATGAAACCTAAGGAATTGAAGCGTTAGAAGGGGGGGAAGGAAAGCCTTTGGACTATGACGATTGGATACCACATTAAACATTCAAAGCATAATCGACATCGATACAGACTACAGCGTTGTAGAAATCTCCCTCGTCAACGTTCCCCTTCTTCTTCCCTTTGTCTTGCCATACTTGTCCAACAACTTTCCAAGTTTCTTCTTATCGTTGAGTACTATCTGCTCCGGGACATTGACCAAGTCCAAATCCCCTCGAAGCTGCGGACACGCCCTGTCGGACATACTAATACTCGTCCCCAGTGCTCGATTTCGCATCCTTTGCAAAGTATCCACGATGGGTGGTAGAGACGCGTCGCCCTGAGAGTCAAGTACTGGGGGTGGGAGTTGCACGCATCCCTCCCACTGGGCGAGCACCTTGGGGACTTCTTCGCCGCGAGCCGCGTCGTGATGGTCGATGGCGAGCATCCCGTCACCAATGTCAGTGCAAGACTTTTGCCCGATGAGGTGAGGCCAGATAGTTGACGGTGCGACTCGGTACGAGTGTCGCTCGGGATGGTTTCGCGCCGAGGGGAAGAGCGTGGCAATGAAGCGGTTGGTGTAAGCCTCGCTGAAGCCACACATGCGAAGCGAACTAACTCGTCCCCGTAGACGAAGGAGATGATTACATATAGTGAGGTATGAGTCTGGACAGTAATGGCCATCGTGGTTCATGGCCAGGGGGCTCAGAAGGCTTGGTCCGTCACTTTGCCGGAGCCTTCCGCCTTCGTTATCTTGGGGGAAAAGACTGTCATCGCCGACGTGGCCGCAGCTGGAGGTATCTGTCATGTCCGAGTTCATTTTCCTTAGGGAACAGTCAGGAGTAGCGGTCCTCTTTCCATCCGCTTCTCGGTGGATTTCGCATGTCGATTCAGACAACGGGTCAGAGTCTGATCGCAGGCTTCTTCGACTCTGAGCGTCCACGCGGCCTGACCATGGAGTCGTTGGTCTTGCTTGAGGACAGTCTGACCGTTGTCCATAGAACCTTCGACAAAGCAGAACCAGACTGTTCAGGGGCCTCGAATCGCCCCTGCTTAGCTGCGACTTGACGAACTTGTAAAGCAGCGCTTCAATGTGCCCGACTCCAGCAAGAAGGTTGACGGCCTCAGGGGCAGGGCCCAAGCCAAGGCGGGTCATGTCGACTTCTATCACAATGTTCCGCATGTATTTGCCATATCGATTAAGCCAAGTTGTTGCGAGGGGGTTGACGCGAAAGTCAACATAAGGGGAGAGCGTGGTATGAAACGTGTTCTGCAGTAGGAAAATAACCAGGAGATGGGCTCGAAAATCAAACGAGACGGCCAGATACGGCGCCAAAGGACGAAGAGCTGCGAGGGGACATGTAAAGTCGGCGTCGCGCCAGCAATCTCGGTTGAAGGATGACCTGTTCAGACGAACTGGCTTGTCTCCTTGAAGCGGTGCGAGGACGTACTCGCAAATCAGGAGGCGAACGTTATTTGGGAGGCGGAAGAATCCAACCTTGGACCGTTCACGACCGTGATCTTGGAAGAAGTCTTTCAGGGTGGATTCGAACAACGCTCGCTTGCCGATACGGCTATGGCCGTGAGTGTGTTGATGGTAGACGGCGTCAAAGGCT
The DNA here is from genome assembly GCA_014621405.1 of Stylonectria norvegica. Lineage (NCBI taxonomy): Eukaryota > Fungi > Ascomycota > Sordariomycetes > Hypocreales > Nectriaceae > Stylonectria > Stylonectria norvegica. The sequence continues at coordinate 60,324 of JAANBC010000067.1, read as the reverse complement.
CGATCCCAAGGCGGCAGACCGTGTCGATGATTCTCAGCGGTTCCGCTCCCGCTCGCGGTTGTGGTTGTAGTCATGGTCGAAGACTGGGACTCAAGAAGGCGTGGAGGAGCCAAGTCGACGTTGGAACGGCTTCGGGCACGCCCTTTCGTGGGTTCCGCTATGGTGTTGATGTTAGTTTGTGGTCTAGGGGTAGCATGTTTGCTGTCGCTGTCGAGGATGGACTCACTCATGATGACACTCGTGGCCGCTATCAGCATCATTGTTCTCAGTCCAAGATGTGATTGTAGAAGACGGTTCGATGTTTGGTAGATGAGGAGGGTTTGCCTAGACGGCTGGTTGGCAAAATCTAAGTGTATCCAGCTGGTCAGTGATTCACGACCACCACGGGCAGATTCCCACCGGGATCCCTATAGGCTATCATCATAATTTAGTCACTTTCTAATCAGAAGCACTCTTTTTACTTCGCTTTGGCGAGTATCCCACTATGCAGACCGGGCAAGACTCTATGGTTTCATGAAATGGTCAGGAACTCTGGCATTGTCGGGTGCGGGCCGGCCTTCCAGACGCTCAAACACTGAATATTAGTTTCGTGTGATAACTCGCATTTCTTTCGCAATCACTGGCAACAGGTAGAATGAGAGGAAACATAGAATGAAATACGGCCAACCACAAAGAGGCCGCCTAGGTTTCTTTCAGGGTATCAAAGAAGAGCTCCATAGATATTTTCTATATCCTCTGTCTCATATTTCACGCTCGTGGGGACCCTGGTGCACATAAAAGACTCGACAGCTATCACTTCACCCCGTATATTTAATGCATTGCCCAGCCAGATAGCGATAGCAGACCTCAGCGTCTGTTTTCCTCCTCCTCGGCTTCCACAGGAAATAATCCTATGGGATGTATCCTGGGTTCTCTCTTGTTTTCCTCGTCGTGACGGGGGACGAGCTTTTGGCGTAATTCGTAACTTCGATTTTGGTTCCGTTCAATATGTCATTGGGCTTAGCTGGACTTGGCCTTTTCGGCCTGAGCTTGCTCGTAGATCCAGTCGTTCTGGCCGCTGCGATTCCTGACGAGGCGTGTTAGAATATCGAGACGCAGAAAATAAAAACATGAGCACGGGGTACTCACCGGGCAATCTCAAGGGCATAGAACTGCATCCGCGGCACAAAAATGGTCGTCGACTGCTCGTACTCGGCCTTGGGGCTGTTGCGCACCATGGTGCCGAAGTTGTAGTCGTCAACACTCTTTTCGTAGGCCATCATGAACTTGCGCCAACGCTCCTTGCCGGTCTTGCTCTTCAGCTGGTCCTCGTCGATGGTGGCGGCGGCGTCGAACTCGGGGAAGTCGGCCTTGAGGTGCTCGTAGATATCGTCATCGATCTTGGTCAGCCGCAGAGTCGAGCCCTTGACTTTCTCGAGGATGGACCAGTATGTTTGCATATGCTGGACGACTTTGACGGCGAATTGCTTCTCGATCTGGAGAGAGGGGCCTTGTTAGTCAGAGGCTTTGAGTGGGAGTCGTCTAAGCAGGCCTGGGCATATGGGAAATGGGAGGAGTGGGAGCTCACGTCTTCGTTGTTGTCGGCGTTGTCGGCGTCAAAGTTCTTGGGCACAGGGCCGCCGGCCATGGAGTCGAGAGGATCCATGTTGAGATACAAGTGTCGTAAAGCCTAGAGGTCGAATAGGATGTGGTGATGATGGTGACTATTGGTGCTGGAGCAAAAACCTTTAGGAGCGTGGGGCAGATATTGAAGATGGAGGGGCAATACGGAGGATGATATCAGCGCACGGTGTGTGCGACAATTATACACGGTGCTATGGACACTGTGCTTCTGGTGGCAGCTCGAAGGCGGTGGATGGTCCAGGCATCATCGCCCATCAACCCTTCAACACCATCGTCAACTACGCTTTACTGCGTACTTCTAAGCTTCAATCTCCTTACGGTGAGAACAAATAGATATCACGAGACATGCGTGAGTGATGCATCGTCACATCCACCCACCCAACCATCCAAGTCCGACCGCGCATCGTCGGCTCTCCTCCAGTGACACAAATCATCGCCATGTTCGGCTCGTCGGCCAGCTTGACGACTCCATGCCTGAGCACCGGGAAGCGGGATGCAAATAAACACCGATATTTCTATTCTAAGCAGGTGGAATGCAATCGTTTTTTTATTAGTCTGACTCTCGACCACGCCTGTTTGTAAAACTAGCTCGGCACAGGTGGTGGCTCTGGATTTCCCGCGTTTTCCAAGCGGCACGCAACAACAATATGAAGCCTGCAAATGCACAATGGCCATCGGGCGTCTGTGCAGCCAAAGCATCGCCACATCGTCGCCAAGTATTGTTCTTTGTCTACAACGGCCGCCGGAACCGTAATGATGGCCTCGCATTTTGCACTGCGTTTGCGTCTGTATTTGCGGTGGCGGCAGTAATTCCGAGTCCTCTTCATCAAGCTCGTACCGTTGCATCCTTCGACTTTCTCTCATCGTCTTCATTTCAACCTCATCTAGTATCTGTTCTCCATCCCGAGACAGCTTCAAGATGAAGACATCAGTTGAGACCGGGATGGACTCCTCGGAAGGAACCATCGCGGTAGAGCTGTCATCCGTCCAAAACCTCAACCACCACGATACCAATACTACACCACAGGCTACGCAAAACACCAAAAACTTCAAGGCAGGCTGGAGGCATCTCTTCGTCTTCGCCAACAAAGCCCACGTTGGCCCGGCTCTTGCTGCCCTCGTAGCCACTGCAATGACGGCTGGGCTCAAGACTGTCCTGTCCGTCGTCCTGGGAAAAGTGTTTGATGTTATTGCCAAGTACGGTAACGGGTCTCTCAACAGTGCAGACACCCTGTCTGAAATCTCTAAGTGGTGTCTTGTCCTCACTGGTCTGGGCATTGGAAACTGGCTGGCAAGCACCGCCTTTTTGTCTCTGTGGATTGTCTTTGGCGAGTTGCAGGCCAGCAGTGTTCGACACAAGACCTTTAAGAGCTTGCTCTCCAAAAACATGACCTGGTTCGACTCTCAAACCGAAGGCATCTCAAGTCTTCTTGTGCGAATTCAGACGTGAGACTCCTCCAAACGCCCCCTCATCACGTATAACCTTCGACTAATCATCTCCGCAGGCAAACGCGAGAACTTCAACTAGCAACATCCCAAGTCTTCGGGCTCCTCGTCTGCGACATCCTCACCTCCGTAGCCTCTCTTGCGCTCGCTCTCTACTACTCGTGGAAACTCACCCTTGTTCTCCTTGCGACTCTGCCCATCTCGGCAATTGTCCTCTCGCTTGCCACGCGGAGGTTAGAACCTGCTATTCAGGCTCAGAAGCGTGAGCTGGCCACGGCATCAAAGTACGCAACCGCATCAATCACAGCCATCGATCTGGTCAAGGTCTTCAATGGATACGATCAAGAAGTGTGGCAGTACTTTCGAGCTATCAAGGTTGCAGCAAAGCATTATCTTGTGCAAGCGCAGTGTAACGCCTTGCAAATGGGATATGTCGCCTTTTGGGTTGTCGCCATGTTTGTTGTAGGCTTCTGGTATGGGGTTGTTCTTGTCAATGATGGACTTGCTCCTGGGGCCGTTCTGACGACTTTCTACGCTACACTGGCTTCCTTTCAGGGGATTGAGGCTCTGATGCCACACTGGATAGTGCTAGCCAAGGGCATGTCCGCCGGTGCCTTTCTATCATCCATTACATCAAACTCCAGGACAGGGCGCACAATCAAGGCCATGACGGGAACTTTGAGGCCAAACAGGTGCAACGGAGATGTTGAGTTGACGGATGTGAGTACTCTATCCCTTCATTCTCCTGATACACCATCGGTTTACTGACTGTTCCAAGGTGAGCTTCGCATATCCTTCCAACCTCAGGAGAAATGTGCTCAACAAGTCGTCCTTCTTCTTCCCCGCTGGCGAGATGACTTTCATCGTCGGTAGAAGCGGGTCTGGTAAGAGTACCTTGGGAAACCTGATGGTTGGCTTCTATGAGCCCCTAACGGGCGAAGTCCAGGTCGACGATCACCCCTTGCGAATCCTGGACAAAGAATGGGTGCAAGAAAATGTTACTTTGATTCAGCAATCCAGCATTCTGTTTAACGACACATTTTTCAAGAATGTCGCCTTTGGCCATCCCGATCCCGAAAGCGCCACAAAGTCCGAGGTGATGGGTGCCTGTGAAGCGGCGCTCCTACAGTCGACGCTCGCCGCCCTCCCCGACGGGCTTGACACCAACATTGGATCAGGGGGCTACAACCTCAGCGGCGGGCAAAAACAAAGGATGGCTCTAGCGCGGGCTCGACTCAGAGATCCTCCCGTGCTTATCCTCGATGAGATCACCAGCGGCCTGGACCAAGTCAGCAAGGTTCTCGTCATGGAGGCGATTCGTGAGTGGAGGCACAACAAGACTACCATCATCATCACCCACGATGTCTCGCAGATTGGAGAGAACGACTTCGTGTACGTTATGGACAGGGCATCTTTGGTTCAAGAGGGTTTCAAGCGTGATCTTGCTCGGCAGAGTTCCGGTACGTTTGCTACGCTTGCGGCTACGACAGCACTTGAGCCCGCCGACACACCCATTGAAATCAGTGTGAGTTCTCCCGACAGCCTTTATCCAGATTCCTCAAGCTGGGCACCTGCCCCTGCAAGGGCATCGCGAGTATCTCAATACTTCGTCGGAGAGTTGGAGAGGAGCGCCCTTCACCCTGGTGGTACTGGCATAACGCACCGCACTTCCCTGGGAGTCGGCACCGCTTATGCTATGAGGATGAAGACGGCGCAGATCTGGGAGTCCGAGACTCCGCCAGAGCGGCCCAAGTCAAGGGCTATGAGTCTAGCAGGGCCAGATGATGAAAAAGAAAGCATGGTCCGAACTCTTGGGAAGCGGCTCTCGTTGGTCAACGAGAAGAAACCGACCATCAAGACACAGCGGTTTTCGGTACAAACAAGGCGGAGCAGTTTCGATATACTAGACAGCGACGTGAGTTTCAGGAACTCGATGGAGGACGAGCCGAGCTACGTCTTCGGAGGCGCCCATCGCCGCAAGGATATCTCAACGCTGCGAACCACCCTCCAGGCTGACAAGATGCCGCCAACGAAGGAGAATTCCTTGGAGAGCACTGCCCAAGATCTTCCCCCGCCAATGTCCCTGTTGGTCATACTCAAGACGGTTTGGCCAGCCTTAGGGTTCCGCCACAGACTTGTCCTCGTACTCGGCGTCATTGTCTGCATTATCGGCGCAGCTGCAACCCCTGCCTTCTCCTACTGCTTCGCGCAGCTCCTCGGTGCCATGTGGTCACCGGGTGACAAGTTGGCCGAAGGCAAGAAGTGGGCAATTTACCTCATCGTCATCGCCGTTGTGGATGGTCTCGGCACTGGAGGTGGCCGTTACCTGCTGGAGTGCGTCGCCCAGGCTTGGGTTAACACGATCCGTGTCGAGGCCTTGAAGAGAATCCTTCGACAGCCCAAGGCATGGTTCGACAAGTCGCGAAATTCCCCTGGCCGCATCAACGAATGTCTCGACAGGAACGCTGAAGAGATGCGGAACATCGTAGGGCGCTTTATCCCCATCATCATCGTCGTGACTGTCTTGATCGGCATGTCGGTCATCTGGTCCCTGATCGTCTCCTGGAAGCTCACTCTGGTCTCTCTCGCGCCTTTGCCTGTGGTTATGGGCGCAGTCAAGGGCTATTCGATTGTCAGTGGCAAGTGGGAGGCGAGCTGTAACCAGGGCGCCGAGGACACCAGCGCTATGCTGACGGAGATCTTCCTGAATATCCGAGTTGTGAAGGCGTTGAAGCTCGAGAAGCACTTCAGCGGCAAGTATCTCCAGCTCGTCAGAGATACGCTGGATACCGGGCTGAAGAGGGCCGGGTATACCAGCTGGCTATTTGGTCTCTACCAGTCAATCAACTATCCCCTTACCGCTCTGGTCTTCTACTACGGCACCGTTCTGCTCGCTAGGGAACAGCAGATCACCGCCACGGCCGTACTGCAGGTTGTCAACCTGTTGCTCTTCAGCATGGGCACGTCAACGGGCATCCTGAGTAGCATCCCGCAGATCACCATGGCTCAAGCAACGGCAACTCAGATGCTGACGTATGCGAGCATGTCGATGAAGCCGTCGACCGAAACGAGGGGCTCGCGAAAGCCCGCAACGCCACTCCCCGTGCGGCTGCAAGACGTTGAGTTCTCATACAAGGCCGGCACCGATCGTCAGGTGTTGCGAGGAGTCTCGCTCGAGGTTCGTACGGGAGATTGTCTTGCCATCGTCGGGCATTCTGGCTGTGGCAAGTCGACCGTCATCTCGCTGCTGCTGGGCCTCTATGCACCCCCATTACCGTTCAACTCGCGCGGTGTATCGCCCCTTACGTTTTCTGGCGTCTCCTTTGCCGACGTGGATATCCTGCATCTGAGATCTATGACGGCTTACGTCCCTCAGACGCCGTTTCTCTTTCCAACTACCATTGCCGAGAACATTGCCTATGGACTCAACGAAAACTCCCCCCTCCGGCACATGCGAAATCTGGTCAATGCAGCTCAAGCAGCGGGTCTCCATGAGTTCATCGTGTCGCTACCAGATGGCTACAACTCGATTGTAGGCGATGGTGGCCAAGCTCTCTCTGGTGGCCAGGCTCAACGTCTGAGCATTGCTCGCGCCCTCGCCCGGAAGCCTCTCCTCCTCGTACTTGACGAACCCACCAGCGCCCTCGACGCGGAAAGCGCTGAGATGATCCGCCAAACAATCCAAGATCTAACGACTCAATCAAGGCGAGATCATGGCGGCATGGCCATTGTGCTCGTCACCCACAACAAAGACATGATGCGCGTTGCAGACCGGATCGTAGTCCTGGAGGACGGGGCAAAAGTGGAAGAAGGCACTTACCTCGGCCTCTTACAAGCAAGGGGCCCGTTTGCACGCCTGGTAAGCGGTGGACAGTGGGTTGAAAGGGAAGACGATGTGGCGATCGAGGGAAGCTCGGTGGCTCGCCATGCAGAAGACGGACGAGATTCTAATTTAGGATCAACGAAGGGAGGGATGCATCCTGGACGGTTCTAAACTTTGGGAATGGAACGTTCTTTGGAAGAATGTCATTGAGAGTATTATTAGCGTGGTAATTTTCGTATAAAACGCCTCATTGCGAGAAAGATGAACACAATAAGGGCTTCTTCTAGCCTGGTGCCTCTGTCAGCAACTAGGCGGGAATCTCAACGGCCGTCGAGCTGGATATAACGCCCGTCGAACTGCTTCCGCGGAAGAAATCCATGGTCAGGCGACGTGAGAATTGCTCAACAGACCGCTGGTTCTCTGGCCTTTGTGCGCGTTTAAGAAGCATTTGGAATAAGAAATCTGCTGAACAATCTAGATGAAGCCTGCTAGGCTAGGGCGACGCACTGTATCCCCCTGTATCGCGGCAGTCGGTGGTGTTTTGGTTGTTCGCCCGGCCACGTTATATAAGTGCCCCGACGGTGATTAGTGATCCATGCCGACACGGCGTTTTGGGCCATTGGCACACCCAACATTCAACGCTCAACAGCGCACCAGAGGCCGCAAACACATTCTCTAGCCTTCCGTATATTCGTCTCCTTGGAGAAACGCGGGCTGACTCATTCTCGCGGCGTTGCGGCGTTGTGCGGCATCTGGATCTGCGTGCTTAGCGTCGTCGGCGCCCAAGAATCCATATACATAACATCGTCTCCGCGGGAGACCCCGGCTATTAGCGAAACTCCACTGAACAGAATTGCTTGATATAGAGACTATCCGTTTCAAGCAGCTTGAGCTTCCTCTGTTAACGTTGATGGCTCCGCAGTCTACCGCCTCGAAGCGACGGGGCCGGCCCCTGTCCCACTCTTCCGACGAGGGCGGCGACGCAGCGCTCAAGGTGAGTTGACGATTCTTCACTTTCACTGCCTCACTTTCCCGGTTGTCAGTCCAGAAAGCTGACCCCATCCTAGGCCCGTCGTGAGCGCAATCGCCAGGCACAGAATGTCTTCCGCAAGCGTAGACAGGCAGCCGAGGCTGCGCAGGGTCAGCGGCTGCGGCGCCTGGAAGAAGTGGTCGAAGAGATGAGCTCTGTTTTCATGAGCTTCGTGGACGAGATGCTGCAGACAGAGGCCGTCAAGAAGGACTCGGGACTCGTGGGGAGTTTGCGGCGGTCGACGGCGCGAATCTTGACCTTGGTAAACGAGGTCGTTGGGCCCGAGGAGGAGGATCCGAACAAGGTAGACGAAGACCCGAGCCAGGACCACGAGGATGTTCGGGAGGACATGGTCCTGGATGCTCACGTCGAGGCTGAGATGCCCGAGACGAAGATGGCGGCATCGTCAGCCTCGCCACCCAGCTACTCGAGCCCCAGCTCTTTGCCGTCCGCAGAGTCTGTTGAGAGGGACATCATGTGGGAGCACGAGCCGTCCAACCAGCCTCTGCAGCTCTACTCCAAAGCCTTCGAGGCCAAGACGCCCCTGGAAGTGTCCATCCTCACCGGCAGCCCCTTGCCCGTGTCCCTCGACGACCTGTACACCAAGCCGCCTCCTCTCTCCCCCCAGATCTTCGGCGACGGCTGGTCCACCGTCCGTCTCCCGCCGCCGCCCCCCTATCCCTACGCCGCCCGTGCCGAAGACTGGGATCCCCAGCCCCCCTTGGCCCCCGAGTCCTTCGCCTTCCGCCTCGCCAAAGCCAGCCTCGCGACCGCATATCTCGTCTTGAGCCGCACCCAACACCCGCCCATCCCGCTGAGCGAGGAGCACCGCATCTTTGGCTCGTCGCTGCAGTACCGGTCGCGCGAGGACCTGCTGGTCAAGTTGCGGTGGCTGCTGGGGCCGGGCACCCAAGACATCTACCGCGTAGCCAACATGCCCTACGGCCGCTATGGCGAGCATCTCTTTTCCCGTGACGACCTGAGCCCTGAGTTCGACGGGCTGAAGACGCCCGACATCCCCCCCGCCGGTCAATCCCCCGCCGTCACGCGCTTCCTGAGCGTTGTTGGCGTGGAGAAGCAGCTGCTGGCTCTTGGCGCGAGGATAGTCGACGCCGAGACTCTGGAGCTCAACATCAACAGTCCGGCTCCTCACGACTTCGAGCCCAGCGAACCTGTAGCGGCGCAGTCCGAGAGTTGGAGCTTCGTCGACTTCTTCTCTCCCGATCAGCTGCGCCCGAAGCCTAATGTCCTGACGATGCGGCTGAGCATGTCTCAGCTGGTCACCAATCTCTCACAGAGGGCCGTGTGTTTGATGAGGGGGCCGGGCTTCCCGCGTGATGAGCTGGCGGGGGCTATTGAGGCGTCCATCATTACGGCTGCTGGAGGATGAGAGAAGAAACATACATACACATATACCTCGGCCTCTACCGTGGCTTATGTTTCCGAGTAGCTCTACTATAATTAGAACAGAACATGAATGTATAATTACGATTACTTTCTATTTGTATCGGCCGAATCGTCAGATCGTGGGTGTTGCGCTGCAACTGCTGCATGGCCAGATACTTGTCACTTCAAGTCGGGTATCTTAGCATTATCTCATCTTCTCTTAGATCTCAAAAGCGACTCCCACGTGAATCTCGAAGCTTGCTGCTGCGGCTGTACGGGAACGTGTCGTGGTTGTCTGTAAGCCTCTCTCTGTGGTCTCCTTGGCCCTCTGTTGATAGTCTTCGCCATGAACTTCATAATATTGGCGTCCTGGCTCGGCGGAAGTTCTGTATCACTTCTCGCCATCAGAATCGGGTCGTCCTTTAATGTCAGGGGGTGAAGCTGAAGCGTAGCCCCGGTAAACTCCCGCCCTAACCTCGCAGCATCAACAAGCCCTTGTAGATCGACGTGTCTTGCTTGTGCGACCGATTCCCGTGGTCCTTGGCTAGTTGATGGGGCCGGTATCTCGCTTCGCTCCACAGATGTTGTTGCGGCTTGACCTTCCGGTTGTGTAGCAAAGGTCATCGGTTGCAAGTTCTCAACGCCGGCCATCTCCTGATGTTCCTCGTCAGGTTTTTTCTTGTTCCTTCTCGAAACGAGACCACCAAAACACGATCGCAAAGGTTGTGTGGCTCTGGTATAAGCTCGTTGTACCGCGAGGAAGAAAGCAAGGACTAATCTGTCAGGAAACTGCCGAATCAACGCTCCCAGCGGTATTGTCAGAACGCCAAACAGTATGCTCCAACCCCATTGCGCCCCCGTCAACGATATCGTATCAAACGCTTCGCCTCCTTTGAAGATAATGGTGACTTGACCAACGATAGTGAGCAGCTGCACTCCGACAAACCATGGGTTACGGAAAACCCCTTGATACCAGATATCCAGCTTGTTGTCTACCCTTCGGCAGTTGTGCTGATTGAAAAACTGCATCCAGACGTACATATTGAATGCAAGTGTTTGAAGTCTTTCGATCTCGAACTCAGTGTCTGGATTGAATAAATCCCAAGCACCGTAGTGGACCACAAACATCGCCACAAGCTGATAGATGGCTTGTCCAAGAATCATCTTCCACATGGTGATGCTGACAATGGGAGCATTTCGAGGTTCAGGCCTTCGCTTGAGGAATTCGGGCGAGGGACTATCGGTAGCAAAAGCAAGCGAGGCAAAAATATCCATAATGAGGTTAATCCAGAGCAGCTGAACCACGGTGAATATGGAGTCCCCAGCAAGCTCCGACACGACGGTGATGATTCCCGCCGTTATGTTGATTGTAAATTGAAACTTGCATGTCAAAGTCAGCGCATTCAGCTTGAAATAGATACCACGAGTATTCACGGAGGACTCACCTGGCAAAACTTCTTGACTGCATCGTTGACAGTCCGACCCCAGCTCACAGCCTTGACAATGGAAGCAAAGTTGTCATCCAGGAGAATGATAGAAGCGGCTTCCTTGGCGACTTCTGTACCCTGAATGCCCATGGCAAATCCAACATCTGCTGCCTTGAGCGCTAGCGCATCATTGGTTCCATCACCAGTGACTGCCACTGTCTCATGCATGCCCTTGAGGTGCGAAACAAGCAGCAGCTTGTCCTCGGGGCTCGATCTCGCCAGAACCTGGAGGCGGGGAACTACCGCATCCAATTGTGCTGGTGTCAGGTCTCGGAATGTTGAGCCATCCATGGCTATGCCGCCAGGTGTGTAGATACCACACTCTGCAGCAATGGCCTTGGCTGTAAGAAAGTTGTCCCCCGTAACCATTCGAACAAAGACCCCCGCAGCCTGGCACTGCCGTACCGAATTGACCACCTCGGGTCGCAAGGGGTCACGAATTCCAAAAACACCGATTAAGACCATGCCAGAAGCTAGCCACTCAAGGTTGATGGAGTCGGGGTCATCCTCTGAACCCTCAAAGACTTCATTTGCGTCGAAGTCTCTGTATCCGATGGCGACAGGACGGAGCATCTTTGAAGCAAAGGCCTGAATCGTTTCCTCAAAGCTGGTCCTATCCACTTGCGACAAGCGAACAATTGGGATTTTGTAGGTCGGGTCCGACACTGTGTAAGCGCAATACTCGACGACGACTTCAGCAGCACCCTTTACTAGAAGCCGGTACTGGCGATTGGGAAGTTTAACGAGGACAGCCATCCATTTCCGCGACGAGTCAAACGGAAGCATTGCGATGACGGGGCGGTTGGCTCTCTCCTCAGTCAATTTGCTCATACCAAGATGATCGCGGCCAAAGTTCAGCAATGCTGTCTCCGTGCTCGAACCCACGAAGTCGGACGTTCCAGTATCGTCACTCTCAAAGGCTGTGGAGTTTAGCGCAATGCTACACTTGATCAAGTCCCTGGCTCCCGGTGATATTGAAGCAGTGAGCTTAGCGGAGGTGTCACAAGTGACGGCAGAGGCCCTGGATATGGACGTGGTGGATTCGATTACTTCCAGGTCCATGTCATCAAAATGGCCCACGAGACCAATACGACCAGCAACGACGGTCATCTTGTTCTGGGTGAGGGTGCCGGTCTTGTCTGAGCAAATGCATGTAGCATTGCCCATGATCTCACATGAGCGAAGAAGCCGAACAAGGTTGTTGTCTTTGAGCATGCGCTTGGTGGCGAAGGCCAGCGCAATGGCGACATTTAGAGCCAGGCCCTCGGGTACTGTAATAACGACAACGGTGATGGATATTATGAGAACATGGAGAAACGCCTCCATCTTCTCCGAGGGTCCCGCCCTCATAGTGTGTACATTTACGAGAAATCGGATAAAGATGACGAGAAAGAAGATGGACCCTGCAACGACGCCAATGATAATGAGTTGCTTCCCAAGTCGACCTAACTTGGCCTGAAGCGGAGTTTCTTGTACATCGTTTCGTAAAGACATGAGGATGCGGCCATATGAGGAGTTGACGCCAACCGACGTGATGAGGTAGCGGCCAACGCCCCTGGCAATGGTCGTCCCGCTAAGTATGAACGGGTCGGCATGGATCGTGTGAAATAGATCGTCATCGTTGGGCACAGACTTGTGCACAAGGTCAGACTCGCCGGATACGGAGGACTCGTCCACCTGAAGACAAGAGGCTGAAACGAGGATGCCGTCGACAGCGACAACGTCACCAGCCTCGATGTGCATGATATCGCCGACCATGACATCGTAGACGGAGATGTGCTGAATTCGAGCGGAGCGGACAACAGTTACGTCCCGCTGCTCTTTGCGCTCGTTGAGCTTCTTGAACTTCTGATTCTTTTGCCAGTCGGCCGCGGCGCTAGCGAGCACGATGACAGCTATCGCGGCGACAATTGTGACACCGTCCACCCATTCGATCCTTGATGAACCCTCCAACGCATCGACAGACTGGTAGATGCCAATCGCGAGTGAAATGGTTGCAGATATGGTCAAGAGCATAATGAGTTTGTCGTTGAAGGCTATCCACATGAGGCTCAAGAATGACTTCTGCTTTGGCCGTGGAAGGTTGTTCTCGCCAAACACTCGTTTGCGGTCTATGAAGTGATTGTCGCGAGGCTGACCGAGGCTGAGGCCGAGACCATGGCCATGGGAGGCTGTTCGAGACGTAAGGGCCTCATCGGCGAAGTTTGCTGGTCGTCGAGCCCGACCAGCGGCGACGGCTTCGTCAAAAGAAATGCTGCCATTGAGATGAGCCTCGTCGATGCTGAGGCCGGCGGCCGTATCAGTGCGCAGACCTGCGGCAAGGCCGGAGAGACCTCCAAATGCGCGGAGCGCGGGGAGACTCTTGGCTGTAAGAAGTTTGTGAAGTTGTGTCGGGGAAAAGGCGAAATTGCCTGCAGAAGTAGGATCCTCTTCGCGGAAGTCGAGGTCAGGGTCGTCGTGGTTGGATAGCTGGCTAGTTATATCGTTGTAAATGTCTCGGTGGTGAGCAACAACGATGGTTCGCGAGTTCGAGCCATGGGCTTCATCGCTTAGAGCTGGGGCAGGCGTGATTTCGTCCATAGAAGGGGGTCTAGTCGAGGAGCAGAAAGCGTCGGAGCGAGGAGTATCGAGGCCTTGCATGCGCTATGCGCGCGAGGGATGTGAGCGAAGAATGCGACGAAGATGTCTGTGGATAAATGCTCAAAATCAATTGCTGCCGTCGGTCGTCGGCGACGATGGCAGTCAGTCTCGCAGATCTCCCAACTCCAGTGATCCCCGGTAAACGGGGTCTGGCGTCGTCATGCTACAGTATTCGTACAGTATGTACGTCGGTAGCGGCTGGATCCACAGGGGATCAAATGTCCTGGGATCCGGCTGACAAGGCTGTTTGACTGGCTCTGCAGCGCTTGGCGTCATGCTCGTGCGCCGTCTACGGCAGTGATCGAGCCGTCCAAGCCCTTGGCGGGCTTACTCCGTAATTCGGTGCTTGGGCAGCCGGCGGTGGAGTTGGTGGGCCTTCGGCTTCCAGGTTGGCACTTGTTGGAGTGAAGGATTGCGTTGCTGTGAGAGAGTCGGTCGGAGACACCGAAACCGCAATGTTGTCAGTCTCTGCCGATTATCTTGGCGACATTAAACGGAAGAGAGCCTAAAGTGGCGAGCTGCGCGGCGTGTTGGTGGTGTTCGAAGAACAGTTGTGGTTTTTGGGAAAAGACGGCCTGAGGTTTCAATACATCTCCTTCCTCGCCGCCATTGCCAGACTCATTGTTCCTTCATCCCTTCGTCCCTTCCTTCTTTCCTTCCATCCACCCAATCCGTCTTCCATATGACCAAGGAGAGTTTTGTCATGGATATAATGATGTGTATCGAAATGTACAAGGTCGTTTCGCGAACCTCTATGAGACTCTCGAAGCCTTAATATTCAGAAGCCTCAGTTTTAGGTTATGAAAGCCAGTTCATATTCTCTGTCGGTGTCTCAATTGTCTTGCATATTTTGAAATATAACTTATGCCTGTTCGTCGTCCGCAATACGTCCACTTTCAACTATCGATACTCTCCACTCACTTCAACGAGTGTCCGATTTATGCTCGCACAAGCTTGACTCAAGCAATGGCTGTTTCCTTCTGACACGTTCATTGGCTTCCCTTTCTTATTTGAGTCCTACCGGCCGCCGCGGCACACCAATAGCACAAAGTTGGACACGACACGTTGTCAGAACACTATGCCACACGACAAATTATACACAAGGAACACAATCTTCAACTCACTAACTCATCTCCCTATCCTCCTACACAGCATGAATATCTACGGCGTACTTCACTTAATAACCTTAGAGATTACCTCGTTTGTTGCAGCCAATCGACACGTTGTTCGCCCCATCGCTTCGGCATCAACCTAACCGACCGAGACATGCTTTTCCGAATTCAAGGCGCCCATGCCCAGAACTGAAGGGCTTCGGGTCACACTATAGGCTTCAGACTGTATCGTCCACTTTCCGTTCCCCCCACAGTCGTCCCGTGCTCGGGAGGGCCAGTATCGCGGGAGCTTGTGTCAGGTCGTACAATCACCATCAGAGCCTTGCCGGGAGGAGAGACAAACTGCGATTCACTCCACACCAACCAGACATACTGCCAGCGAAGTCGTCTTCGATCTATTATCCCTGACCGGGGGAAGACGCTAAAGCTCGCCTCGATCTGTCCTGTATCGAGTCCTCAGTTCTAAGATTATACTGGCACTCCCCTCGTTTTAACCCGCCTTATCTTGCTTCATGAGCCCCAACTTGCTTGCCTGTTCTATTTCCATGTTTGCTAACTTCCACAGTCCCGGAAAACGAAGCTACTCTACTACCGGTATTATGATACATCAGCTCTTCGCGTAATTTCCCAGATTATATGTTAAAAGAGGTTGACGAAAACATATCTCCATGTCACCCTCCAACTTCCACCGGCACACTTAATGAGGATTCCAGCTCACACAACGACACCTCCTCGGATTCAAAGAGAGACACAAGGTAAGGTCGCTTAACTGGTATGGTTGCACTCCTCAACGACCGTTGCGCGTCTCTGTGACTCCCAGACAACCTCGTATCCGTCTTGCTTGTCAATCACTTCATCTATTTGACCAATATATTACCTTTATATGTCTCTTACCTCCATCCCTGCTCCCACACCTCTGCTTGCCCTCACTCTTCTTCCACTCTTGCCTCAACGTGATTCAGTATATGAGACACCTCACATTCTTATATACAGAAAAGGTGTGACATCTCGGCACTTTGAGCCTGAATTCAACTCGGTCCCTCGACCCTCATCACCTCTTTCAACTCCAAAGTTGCAATATAAATAGTCGGGCGACGTCCCTATACTAAATGGCTCTGCATTCAGAATCAAAACCCAGCAGAAACAAGTCACCAAAGACCTACTTTACAATGCGTCTTCCTACTTTCATCCTAACATTACCCTTCTTGAGCCAATTTATACCTCATGGCGAGGCCAGACCTTCACACCCTGGGGAACAAACCATATCCCCCAAGGTCATGATCATCTCAATGGTGCGTCCCCCTTCACTGCACTCCTAACTCTCCCGCTTTCTTGTCACTGAGCTAATAGTTCACCATAGTGGACACCAGAGGCTAAAGTATGGTACGACCATCTCCCAAGCTCCGGCCTCGGCAATCTGACCGTCCCTGTCTCTTCCGCCGGGTTTTCTATGTTGTTTCCAAATGCTTTCTGTACGCCTGATGGCAGTATCTGCCAGCTCACTGTCGGAGAGGGCGAGATCAACTCTGCGGCAACCCTCATGGCACTTGTTCTTTCTCGGAAGTTTGACCTCCGTGAAACTTACTTCCTTCTCGCTGGAATCGGCGGCGTAAACCCCCGCCGTGGAACTTTGGGTAGTGTCGCTCTCGTTCGATATGCTGTCCAGGTGGCGCTGCAGTATGAGATTGATTCAAGGTCTATCCCAGATGACTGGCCGACTGGCTACATCTCTTATGGTCGCAGCTACCCACATGAATACCCTTGCATCACATACGGCACCGAAGTGTTTGAGCTTAACGCACAGCTACAAGAGGTCGCCTATGCTCTAGCTTCCAAAGCCGTGCTGGCCGATGCGGAAGGTCCTAAGCTATACCGAGCTCTATACTCGGAAATGGGAGAGGCCTACGAGATGGCTACCCAATCGCCCAGCGTCATAAAATGTGATAGTGCCACGAGTGATGTGTATTACTCGGGTAGAAGACTTTCAGAGGCTTTTGAGAACACAACAACGGTGTGGACCAATGGGACGGGCGTGTATTGTATGAGCGCCCAGGAAGACAACGCCACGCTGGAAGTCTTGGTGAGGGCGGCAGTTGATGACCTTGTAGACTTTGGAAGGGTCATTGTCCTTCGCACGGGTAAGTTCACATCCCTCTGTGTGATGGACCCAACCCAGCGAGCATAGCTGAAGACATACTTAAAGGCTCCAACTTCGATCGCCCTCCTCCGGGTCGTTCTGACTGGCAACACCTCACTGATGCGCAGCAAAATGGCTTCTTCATCGCCGTTG
This sequence comes from Stylonectria norvegica, assembly GCA_014621405.1. NCBI lineage: Eukaryota > Fungi > Ascomycota > Sordariomycetes > Hypocreales > Nectriaceae > Stylonectria > Stylonectria norvegica. Next base: position 43,487 of record JAANBC010000067.1, on the reverse strand, counting down.
ACAACATATACAATGCCGGCGTCGAGATCGTCAAGGGCATAGTCCAGGACTGGGACTGCTCCTTCAAAGAGGGCGTCATCGCCAACAACTATATCGGAGATATCTTCGGCAGCTTGGGAGGACATCCCGATTTTGGGTTTGGCAGTATTACACATGGGCAACGTATTGAGCCGAATGGGAATGGGGACAACCTCGCCAAGCGAGAAATGAAACGCCGCGCAGAGTTCGGGAGTAAGCAATATGGAAAATTATGAGTCTTATGCAATGGTTGTTTCTCTGCAGGAGTCTAAGGAGTCGTTGGATGAATGCCATAGTTATACTCGGCTTGTTTATTTACCGTGGACAGTTGAAGTTTGGGGGGGGTAGGCAAGTCGTTAGATGTCTTCTGTTATAGCTACAACATCGTTACATCGGTCGTTATCGGCTCGTCACTCATCCATGTACTTGCGATCGTTCAAATGCCCCTAGATTGTAAAAGTAGACGCAAAGTCGAATAGGTAGTTAGCCACATGCGTAGGTAAGCAATAAGCATATATTAAGACTTTCTGTTTGCGAACACAGTTACAAAGCCACAGGCCGTACTTCCTGGCCATGCTCAGCCCATTCTGAGAACTCCACGGCGTGGGACAGATTGTCTCGGGGGTATGGGCCGCACCGCGTACTGCGGTTGTTGTTCTGAGGTCTTGTGTTTAACACGTCCTCGCCTTGGTCTCCCTTTTCACGGGTAAAGCGGCTCAACTTCCTGCCACAGTAGCTGGTTCGAGAAAACGCAGATCCTCGTCACTTACAAGCTAATCAGATAGTATACAACTAGAAGAAACGAGGTCATCAATTCGATGCGCCCCTCAACCATTTGATCCCAGACTTTTATGCCATCCACCCACCAAAAACGTAATTCTCCTAAATCACTCAGAGATCATATCGTGTTCAAACCAGCCAGGATCTCTCGACCCGGCATGCCGCTTGATTGCTGCTGTAATCCAGCTCATAATGTCATGCAAAATAGGTTATGTAAACTTTACCAGTCGGCCCAGGCTTCGTGAGGGGGTGCTGCGCACAGAACTTGTCGTCTGGAAGCCATCCAGAGAGCAGAAAAATGTAGTACGAGAAGTACTAAGCTTGTTCCTAGGCCCCAGGCTCTTGGACTAGCTGGTACAAGTTGCGAGCGTGGCTGCATTCTCGATGATGACACTGCTAATCGCGGCAGGCCCAAGTCTAGAGCTGCCGCGGCTATCAAAGGAACAGCCACGCTGGGATTGATCATGTACGGCCAGCAAGGTCGGGTGAGAGACATAACCTTGACAAGAAAAAGACCCAGACGACCAAAGTAGCTGAGCAATGCAAAGTTCCGCCTTGACATTGCAAGGATGTGAAACAGAGATGTTACCATCTTGTTTCGGAAGTTACTGGCCAAGTTGTTTGGGGGCGCCATCAGGAGAGGTGGACTGAATCGGTCGCTCTCTGTAGCACCTGAAGCATCTTGATCATCGCTGGGAATAGCAGAATTACGCCGGCTGTCCAAACCACGGGATACAACTATCGACTGATTACTGCGGTGGCGTAGTGGTGGCTGTGGAGGCGGGTCTTGAAGAACGCTTCGTCCGTGAGAGACTGGAGAAGCCTCTCTTTGCGGGGACATTGACCATGGCTCAAGCTCCTGGAATCTGTCCGCGGTTTTCTGACCGTGATGTTTGCGCGGGGCTGCTCAACAGTAAGATCAAGTGTAGTCAACACTCGAGGAAAAGGTCACTTACCTGAAAGGGGAGAGCCCGGTACAGGGGAGTCCAAACTCTGGACTCTGCCTCCGTGTAGTCCAATAGGTGGGGTTGCACTGAGATCCTCTCTTGAAATGCTATCGAAATTCGATTCACCTCTCATTACCTTCAACACCTCATTTGCGCTTGGTCGTTCGTTGGCATTGAGGGCGAGTAATCTCTTCAGCAACTGGTAGAGTTTGGAGGGTAAATCAGGGCGCTCCCGCCGCTCATCGTGGAAACCTTGCCAGTGAGTGATCTCTTCTCTAAGTTCATCGATGTCTTCGAGCTCCTCCTGTATGGCGTTTGCGCTTCGATATGGTAGTCTTCCGAAACACATGAAGTACAGGATCATACCCAATGAGAATATGTCGGATTTGGTCGTGAAATTCCCAAAACGGCCTGTTAAGTCCGTCTTCAGCACCTCGGGAGCACAGTATGAAATGGTGCCAGTTGTTCCAGTCGAGTTACGAACAACATTCTCAGGCTGGACCTCCCCAAAGTCGCTAATAAGGCAAATGAACTTGTTGCCATCTCGGTGAAGGAGGCAATTGCTTGGTTTGAGATCCCGGTGAATGTAATTGGCCGCATGCAAATATGCCACCCCGGAAGTTATGTCTTTGAACAAAGAGTAGATCTCGTCAAACGACAGCAGACGATTTCCAGAAAATAAGTCGACGGGGTTGTCTAGCTGGCCCTTGGACCTTCGACGCATCTGAGCCTTGAGCTCTTCCTTGGTAGCCTCTCTTGGTGGCCCGCCAACGACATATTGGTGAAGATCGCCACCGTTGCAGTACTGTTGAAGTATGAAAGCGCAGGCAACGCTCGGTCCAAAGCGAGCCAACCTCACATCCTCCAACCATACATGGCGGTAGGAGACAAGGTTCGGGTGTGATAATTTAGCGAGTAACTCTACCTCGATGAGGACTTTTTCCAGCCAAGCGTGGTCGTTACCCACGGGTACACGCTTGCATGCAAACTGGCCGAGCTGGCAGCCATCTATTACGTGGTTCACCAACAAGACAACGCCTTTGCCGCCCTTTCCTAGCACCCTCTCCTCAACAAAAAAGGTTTCGAAGTAATTCGGGCTAAAGGCATCCTGCCTTATCCTACTGCCCTCGGCATGGGCAACACCAGGAGTGCTAGAGACAAACTCGGCGTTCTCGCTTCGGATATCAGGGGAGGGCGATGCATGTGCTCTGGAGTTGCTGCTAGCTAGGGCCGGTTGGAATAGCCTCCGTACCGGGCTCGGAGGAGCACGATCAGGAATTGCATCAGTGTTAGCCGCTCGGAGCATGCGGAAGTAGTCGGGGTCGACATAAGTTTCGCGTCGAGGGCCGAACGACGGGTCAAACGTTTGTTCCGAGGAGGACGGTCGGGTGAGTGGCTGATGGCAGGTCGGACATTCGGAGAGACCGCGGATTTCGAGGCGATGGGACGTCGAGTCACGGACTACGATGGCATTGTTATATCGGCTAGACAGTGACACAGCTAGTCAGCACATCTAACGCGAAGAGAAGGTTCGGAAGTTGGACGTTGGTTGGTATAGTGTAGAGCATTCGGAGAATAGGTGACTTGAAGATGACGTACAGCACAATTTCACGGCCCTCGTGCGGTTGGTAGGGAATCAGCGACATGGCGTCGCGAGAGGGACATCAACTCGGGATGCCAGAGTAGTCATTGACATTGTATGAGGAAGATAGATCAGCAGCGGCGATGGATGAGTGCAGTGGAAGAGCGAGGTCATCAATGGGAGAGGGGCCGTGCGAATAGAGGTAGCCACATGATCCATGGTGTTGCATCGTGGAATGTTTTACCGCAGGCGCCGCCCAGACACTTCAATGGTGGGGTTTCCACAGTATGAACATCCACTGTGTTGATGATAGAACAACCTTTCCTACCTCTTCTACTATTCACCATCCCCTTCTTACGAACACAAACACCATGGCGGAGCTCCGTTCAGCCTGCGATCGATGCCATGACAAGAAGCTGAGATGTGTGAAACTGCCACAATTTCTCGTCTGCGGCCGCTGCGTCAAGGCCAACGTCGCCTGCGTCTTCAGCCCTCCGACTCGATCGCTGCGCAACGGGCTTCAAGATGTCGGCTTCGACTGGCCTCCCCTGATGACCTTTGATCAGACGCCCGACGGCTTCTTGATTACTCCGCCTGTGAGCGACAGCTATCAGCCAGAGACTGTCTCGCCATCCTCTAGTGAGGTTTCCCAGCTGGCCGACGTCATGGTCACGCTGGATCGCATCTATCGCGAGTTCCCGTCTGGACAGCTGCTTCACCTTCCTGAGGACCATCTCAAGGAGTTTACAGAAAGGATGGCGGCCAACTACGATCTGCAATCGGCCCTAGAGACTCTCCTCCAGCAGGCGCAACAGTTGACTCTACTGTACCCCGCCATCCTGAAGCTCGCCGCTCATGGCCTGGAAGAGCCATTGCTGAACGACGCGTGTACTATTCCGGGCTGCATGCACAGAGTTCGCGAAACGTTCAAGACTAGCCCGAAGCCCAAGCTCGACTACGCGTTGTTGCATCTTCTGGTTGCCTCACACCTACGACTGCTGGACATCGTTGACAACCTCATCGATCACTCTCGGTTTTGCGCTCGAATGGTGACCAAGCTTCCAGAAGGCCAAGAACCTCAATTCGATATCCCCCCGATACGCATCGGATCTTTCGTGGCGCAGAAGGGTTCCGCTGCATCAATGTTGATATCCATGCTCATCGAGCTGCAAGCTTCTCTAAAGGCCAAAAGCAAAGCCCTGTCTGTCATGGTGTCATCTTCTGGCGATGCCTCATCTCGAGTCTCTCGAGCTCTCGAGATGCAGGGCGAAGACCTATGTGACCGATGTGAACAGACCATGGCGGAATTACACACTCTGAGGGGTCATTTGATGAGGGTTGGACTCATGGCATAGCCTCTTCAAACTATGGTTCAAACATCAACCTCTCTCTCGAACCACGTCAAGGGTACATCATCGCCTTCCATCCTGATGTCTAGCCCCATCGAGCTTGCGCGACCCGCATTGTCTATACGGAACTCTACTCGGTAACATTCCGTCGGTCTCCTTACTGTCGCATAGTCGTCGTTGAAAAACCACCCAATCCAGAAATCCCCGGACACGTGCTGCAATTGATACGACACTTGCTTGCCAAAGTTGCTAGTCTTCATCACCACTAGCCTGCAGCCATCTTTGGTGACGGTTGGCGATGCAGGAGAATCAGGAGGGCTCTGCCAGTCATCACAGAGTCGCGAGACGGCGATGGGCCCATATCCTGGGTCATGATAGCTACCAATAAAAGACTCCAGTGGTAGAGGAACAGGAAGAGGCGGCTTTGGTACTGACGGATGCAAGCGAGCCGAGCAATTTCCAAGGCGGTCTCCAAAGTCCACGATGGACTGGTTCCAACTTCAGTAACAATCTCGTTAGCGAACCCGAACATCGAGCACACAGAACATACGAATCCGATATTCGCGTTACCGGGCAAAACTTACTTGGCTTCGAGGTCGACACGTCGATCTTGCTCAACGTCGAAGTAATCGTACAGAGTCTTAGCGATTATGGAGTCAAGGGCAGGTGTGCCTTCACTATTCAGCATGATGACGAAACCAAACTCTCTGCTCGGTATCATGATCATGATGGACATCATGCTGTCGACGAGGCCCGAGTGCCACCAAACCGGCTCATCTTGGAAGACGCTGCCAAACCAGCCAAAGCCGTAGTAGATGGGGCCGGTAAACAGTCGATCGCCCTCGTCGATAACCATATGAGGGAATCTAAGTGTGCGATGGCCGGCCTTGGAAATTGGCCCGGACTCTTGGATCATATGTCTCAGATAGCGCGACCAGTCGAGGATGGAGGAAATTGCCATGCCTGCTCCAGCAATGTTGGTCTCGTCTCTCCAGGGGATCTTTCCATGGGACCCAGTATCGTTGTTCCAGTAATAAGGCCGGGCAAGCGAACTCCCACTGGCGCGGGCATCATCAGGATGAAGATATGTATCAAACATACCCATGGGATGCCAAAGCCGATCACGGAAAAAGTCACTCAAGGAAGAGCTGGTGAGGGTTTCGACTAGGTAACCCATAGTTCCGTACATCATGTTGTTGTACTGCCATTGCGAACGCGGCTCATGAGACATGGGGAGGTACCGGAAGGCTTGGACCATGTCAACGGATGAGTTGAGAAAAGGCCCTGCATAGTCGTGTCGTGGGTATCCTGTACGATGGCAGAGAACATCGGCAACTGTGACGTGGTTCGTGGCCCATTCGTCTGACAGAACGAAGTCTTTGCGGAGGAGGCTGGAGACTGGCGAAGACCACTGAATGTCAGAGTAGTTGTGGGACACGTCAACGAGCAGGGAGAGTGCCGCGGCAGTGAGTGACTTCGTCATACTGCCACAGTAGAACAAGGTCGACGGCGTCACAGGGTCGGAGCCGAGAGTGGCATATCCGTAGCCCTAGCGAAGGATGTAAGTCAGAATAAATGGAGGGTCAAGGCACTGTCTGGAAGGAAATCAAGCGGCTATGAATGGCAGTGCTAGGGACGACTTACTTTCGCCCACGTCTTGTTCCCGTCGAGGAGGGCAATGGCAAGGCCGGGGACATGCCATCGATCCATCTTGTCCTGAATGTACCGCTCGAAGTCGACGTTGGCGATTGGTATATCATCGTTGCCAGGACCAGAAGGTTTGACATTCGGCGGGAGGTGATCAAGCGGTATCTGAGGTGGTTGCACACCCAAAGCAGCTGCCAGGGCGGCTGAGGCGAGATATAAAGAAGTCGACAAGAGCATCATTGTTCCGAACTGTCAATGAGGCCTAAATGGCGCGGGCAAGCAAGCTAACTGGACCAACAAAAGGTCGTTTGCGGCGAGGCTGGACACATAAAACCCGAGGTAGCTACGAAAATGACCAAGTCTTTTTCACAGGGGTTTTGAAGAGGGAACAGGCTTGAGTGGTGAGTGGCTGATGATCTCCATTGCTTATCAGATCTTCTAGACCCCTGCATCTCCACTGCCGCGGCTCGACATCTCCTCGCGTCGCCTCACCCTTGGCGACCTTCCTGCGAATTTAGAAGTCACGTTCTAATTGAGAGAAACGTTGTCTAGAAATTTAGACGATGAGTACTGCTCTATCATCATCGCCATCCAGTTCTTTACCGTCGGCGTAACTCTACAGTAATAAACTCCTCACACAAGGTAACACACCCACCCCTGGACCTCTCAATCCCGGTCACTAGCGGAGGTTGAAAACAAGCGTTCATCGGGCTTCGGAAAGCTTTTTCGGTAAAATATTCCGCACCGTGCCACGGATACAAGCGGGAATGGCATCGGGCTTGCTGGAGTCGTCGGTCGGCCGAGTCCCTTTCGCCGGACGACTACTGTACTGTTGTTAGCGACCCAATATTTAACCCTGCAAACCACCCATACCTAGGGATTCAAGGGACAAGGGGCAAGGGACAAGGGCCTTTCCCCATTCATCCCCCAATCAGATGAACGCGGGGGGGATGATTTATGCGAGGAAGGTTGAAGTTCCGGGAAAGATGCATATCGGTAATATCATCATGTATACCACACACACCACTTACTGACCAGTCAACCAGTCTCAACAGAGCGGCGGAGGAGGTGACCAAGTGAGGTAGCCGTACCAGGCCAAGATCAGCCAAGACCCGAGGCAGACGACGAAGACGGTGTCGGCTCGTAAGAAGAACCCGTACACGTATGGTGTTGAGATGGGGGGAGAATTGAGAAGAGATTTGCGTGGAAAGTGAGGGCATGGTAGGAGACAGAGTCAATGGACCAGGGGGGGGGGGCTTCGTTTCCTTGGTTCGAGTCTGCCATCTTTCGTCTTTCTTCTTCCATTCTTTATTTCCCGTCGTCATTATCATCTTCATCCCATGGATGTAACTTATTTCTCTCTGGATCTCTTCACCCATCGATTGTCACTGTCTTATTCTCGCGACGGGTGAGACGAGGAGCAAGCAAGCCCCCCTCCCACCCAGACACTTGGCAGCACGAGCAACACCACCAGTAATCCCTCCGAACCATTACCATTACGACGTCTCTTAGCAAAGTAAGTACTTCTATCATCACCTTGTCCACCTTCTCGTTTTCCCTTCCCCTTTCCCCTCCGGAAAAGTGCCTCCTCTCTCGGTACAATTTCTAGCGTCAATCTTTCCATGTCCTGCTGGTGGCGCCACTCGGTTCCAGCTGGAGTCCGCGAACTTATAGCGTACTTATACGGCGATCATATCCACTACAATGCTCCAACGGCGCTCGACGACTGGCTGCCACTTCATTTAAGGCGAAATAGTAAGGTTACCGAAATCCGGGGTTTTCTCTCTTCAACCTCGGCCCGCCAAATTCAACGACTTACTAGGCTACTACTGGCGTTAAGCAGTCCAGGAGTATACTCACCACCGAGAATTAATGATGACTTATCTGATAATTATTACTCTTCGCCGTCTTATCATGGCTGACGCGGTATATGATCGCGCAGGCATCCGGCCATCATGGCAGACACTGGTCAGAGAGCCCATGACGAGCCATCCAATAAAGGAGTTCACGACGACGTACCCTCGAGTTCGGCATCCAGCACCTCTCACGATGTTGCCTTGACGACGACGACGGCGAAGGCGGCGGAGACGGGAATGGGGACGGGGACGACGAAGACGACAACTACCACACCACACGAGTTGTGGCGAGAGCCAACACGAGAAGCTAGAACCAAGGAGGCCATTGACGAAGGCCACGATGCAGATATTCCCAGCAAGTTCGGGTACATCCTCGACGAGGCCGGTGAGCGGAAGCGAAGAGCCAGCATCAGTCGAAGAAACAGCATGGCCTTGGCAAGTGATGGTATTGACTTGGAGAAGCACACTCATGGCGGCGTGTCGAGCGGCGGCGGCGACGACGACGACGATGACGATAGCAACGTAGTCTGGTGGGACAGCGACTCTGACCCCCAAAACCCTTACAATTGGGCTCGTTGGCGGAAGCTTCTCAACTGCGTCCTCATCAGCTCCTTGACCTTTGTCACGCCCCTTGCTTCATGTGAGAACAAGACACATCCCTTGGCTATACCTCCCAGCCAGAATCATCAGCGAGTTTGCGCTAACACCTTCGCAGCCATGTTTGCCCCTGGCGTGCCTGAGCTGATGGTCGAGTTTGAGAGCAAGAGCACCGAGATGGCCTCATTCTGCGTCTCCGTCTACATACTGGGCTTCGCCGCTGGTCCCTTGGTGTTTGCCCCCATGTCAGAGCTGTACGGCCGCGTAATTGTCTACCATTGCTGCAACGTTGGCTTCATCGGTAAAGCTCGGAACTCTTGCCCGGTGATTCTTGCTGGCTTACACCTACTGCTACAGTGTTCATCATTGCCTGCGCCAAGGCTCCTTCGCTGAGTGCCCTCGTCGCATTCCGCTTCCTGAGCGGCATCTTCGGGTCATGCCCCATCACTAATGGAGGAGGTACCATTGCCGACATGATTGTCCAGGAGAAACGTGGTGCCGCCATGGCCAGCTTCGCCATCGGCCCTCTGCTCGGTCCCATCATCGGTCCGGTCGTAGGCGGCGTTGTCTCGGATGCTCTCGGTTGGCGCTGGGTCTTTTGGATACTCGCCATTATATCTGGCAGCCTGTCCACCACCTTCTTCTTCTTCTCCAAAGAGACCTATGCCCCAGTAATCTTGCAAAGAAAGGCTATCAGGCTGCAGAAGGAAACCGGGAACCTTCGCCTGAGATCCAAGCTCGACGCGGGCTTGAGTCCAGCCGATTATTTCAAGCGCGGCATATTGAGGCCCTTCAAGATGCTTGCCTTCTCGCCTGTCTGCATCATCTGCGGGCTCTACGTCGGGCTCGCCTATGCCTATCTCTACCTGATGTTTACCAGTCTCACGCCGCTTTTTATGCGTATCTACGGCTTCAATACGATTCACGCCGGTTTGACCTTTTTGGGCCTCGGTGTTGGGAGCATGATCGGCGTGCTTTATTTCTCCCTACATAGTGACAAGTACATCAAGCAAAAGGCAGTCAAGGACAAAGCAGCAGCGGAAGCCGAGGGCCGCGTCTCAGAAGGGATGAAGCCCGAATATCGGCTGCCTCCGTTGAAGATTGGCGCCCTCTTGCTTCCTGTAGGGCTGTTCATATACGGCTGGACAGCCGAGTATAAAGTGCATTGGATTGCGCCCATTATTGGCACAGCTGTAATAGGAGTTGGAAATCTCGTCATTTTCATGGTATGCCTCGAATGTCGTTGCAAAACACCCATTCCTCGGAGCACTCGTACTAACTCCCCCTGCTCGCCTATAGTCACTTCAGATGTATCTTGTCGACAGCTTCACCATCTATGCCGCCTCTGCCCTTGCAGCAAACGCAGTTATGCGGTCCATCGCAGGCGCAGTATTACCTCTTGCCGGTCTCCCAATGTACGACAAACTGGGCATGGGATGGGGAAACAGTTTGTTAGGCTTCATTGCCGCCGCACTTCTCCCCGCTCCATGGCTTTTCATAAAATATGGAGAATACCTTCGGAAGAGGTTCGAGATAAAAGATCTTTGAGGTAACATTTTGCAATGTCCCTGTTATAGCACCGTCCATATCCGAGTGCCTTTCTCGCGTTGCAAGCAACTGAGTAAATAGGGGTAAAAATTCGTACATGTGAGGTTTGAATTGTCAAGAAGAATAAAAAGAGTATGTTGTATGGAGAAATATGAGACTAACTCGACTAATTTTCTCTCCTGGTTCAGTCAACATACCTGTCGTCAGTCACTATTGCGATATGATGCACTCAGACGCCTTTTCAATATCGCTACCTAGTTCTTCAGTGATCGTATCAAGTTCGGAGTGATCACTGCCATCCCTTACCTAGGTCTCTCCGTCACGGTTTGCTTCAGGTAAAAAGTACACTTACCTTGCCTCGCTCCCCCTTCTTCGTTCTTGTCTCCTCTCCAAGAGCAAAGATACCTTTCAGCATTGCTTTTCTAGTCCGAATCGCGCCTCTAGCGGCGGAACTTAGCCTTCAAGTGATCCCAAGTACCATCACTCTTGGCCGCTTCTCGCTCCTTGGCAAGACACTCCATACACGGTCCCGGGATCTCTGTAGACATGCTAGGGTGAGCAGCAATCATAGTACCGTTACATGCGATAGTCTTAATCTTGGCAAACTCGCAAAGTTGCAGCTCAGCGCCCTCCTTGGCCTTCTCGCAGCCGCAGCCGAAGACGTTGTTTGCTAGGAAACACATGGCGAAGATATCGTGATGGGGTAGGGGTGGGTAGGAAGCGGTGGAAGGATGAAGGTAGACGAGACAGAAGCTGGGAGATTTCCTAGGTCAGTCAAGTGGCTGATCTCGCGAAAGAAGAAGGTAGACACGCGGACCAGACGGTATCTTCTGCTTCTTGACTCGATTCGATGGCGAGATGGTGAGTAAACATCAACTCCTACGCAAGACTGGAGATCTTAAATACTTCTGTAGAAGATAGGGAAAGCTTATTTTCCTCGTCGTTGTTCGCACGCATTCCATCTGCCGTGGGTTATGTTGAGGTCTGTTCTAGGGCAGGTTGTTCACAGCTACAGCTTTCTATAACTGTGTTTGATGTTGTGGTTTCCATTGTTCTCAAATCAGCATGAACACAAGCCAAGTAGACGTTAGGATGAACAATAGGCAGCTATTGTTGCTCTTGTTCTGCCACATTGGTGTGCATCGCTGTTGGAAAGAGTTCTCAGTCGGCATAGAGCAGCATATACTGTTGAGGTAGTAGAAGCTCGGGGAAATGTTCGATATGCCTACCGTCTGGTGTAAGTAGGCACACCAATGGGCCACTTCACCACCGTCAGCCTACGACGGATTGGAGGATTGTGGTCTGTCTAAAGTAATAGGAAGCAGTGATGCAGCTTCTTTCGGGAATGACTGCAAGATATAGCGGCGCCTCACCCTAAGGTTCCTCGAAGTAGAATCCTATTAGTCGATGAACCGTCGAGCTTCACTTACATTTATTGCATGGCACTAGGAACAAACTGCAACTGGTAATAAACAAAGTGGACACGGTTTATATGTGGCTGTCCACTAAAATAATCATGAAAGGGTTCTTCCACAATGAACACGTCTTCCGCCTGGCCGGAAGACTGATACCCCGTATTTACCAAGGTAGCTAACCTCGGTCCAAGCCCCTCCAACCGCCGGACCAAAGGTAACATATCGGTATTCCCAAAACCTCAATAATGATGCTCTCAACAGCTCAGAATCACAATTATGTTGACCAGAAACACAAAAGGACCACAAGTATCAGGCCTACTCGCTGAACAAGCCCCCTCTCGCATACATCGGTGGCCCAGGGGTACCGCATCTCCTCCACCCCCGGCCAAGCCATCATGGATCTAGGATCCGCAGCTCATAAGGCCAAGGGTAACGGCGTGCTGCTGGAGTCTATGTACACACCCAGTGACGCAGGGGCCGTGGAAGGCTGGACATACGCGGTGGTGGTGGTGGTGTTGGTGGTGTTGGTGACACGCTAAAGAGTGTAAGTCGACGACACTCGCGTGTTTACTCCACACGCCCGGGAACGGGCCGTCGGATCGAGCAACACTACTGCATTGTAAGGTAGTGGCCATGTACGTATCTATTGTACATGGGAAGACTCGTACGTGCTATCATCTCAGCCCCGCCGGCTGCCTCTTAGCCTCATCGTCTGACAGTCGATAGTCATGTAAGTGGCCTGATGGGATGAGCAGAGATGCCCGTGCTGCCAACAGAGTCATCTGTGGCCTGCTCTTCGTATTGGAGAGGAAGATGAAGTAGAAGACGGAAACGTGCGTGTTTGAACGGGAATTCTGGTCCGAGAGAGTTACAGTTCTCAGGCCATGTCGCAGCGCGCTCGCCTCGGTCCGTAATAGGGCTTGCTTAAGCAATAGATCCTCCTCTAGCACTGGTTCCCCTCTCACGCTCAGCAGCCTGCAGCATGACGTCTAGTCTTGGCCCTGAGATGATGACCATGAGGCCACTTGCAGACGCCACTGAGGACCCATGATGCATTCACGATGCGTCTTTAGGGGCTCCATCGCACGTGTGTGTGTGTTTGTACTTGTGTATCCACCACCTCGTGCCCATATCTCATCTCTAATTTACTAGGGGCGGAGCTGGCGTATGCATTATCCATGTCAGGGCTGTCAGCGTGGTGCTTGCATGAACTCATGTGAACTCATGTCAACTCATACGTCAGCTGGTCCAGAGAACACAAGCACGCTTTCGTGCCAAAGCCCCGAGAACACCACGTGTTAGTGTCTACATGTTGCAAAGGTCACTATACTTGATACATTTTACAAGAGTCACTATACTTGTTGTCGGTTGAAGAACTCTCATGGTAGCTTGCAAAGAATTGAGAGCGTAAAATGAAGAGCAGACAGCAGAGAACGAAAGGCTGAGGCTGACGGACAGAGAGCGCAGCACGGAGAACAAGAGTCAAAACTGCAAAGTCATGATGAGATGTGAGTGTCAAAATTGTGACATTTGAATATTTATCATTCGTTTCTCCATTGCTCTATTGATCATAATCGATCCAGAACTTGATATCCCGTACCTAAACCCTTGAACAACCTGAAACCTGTCTATCATTTCATTACCAAGTGTATCAAACCGCTCATCAAACCATCTCCTTGCACGCAATGCACTGCTTCGTACTCTACTGGAGCTGTCCAATGCCCAGGTGCTCGGGATCGGCCTTGACGATGCGCAGCGTGTTGGTGTTGCCCATGCCGCCCTTCCAGCCCTGGACAACCACAACGGTGTCGCCAGCGGTCAGGACGTTAAGCTTGAGAGCGTTGTTGACGGCCCACTTGATGCGGCTGTCCACGTCCTCCTGCCAGTTGACCTGGGTGAAGTCGGGCTTCTCCTCGGGGAAGAGGAAGGGGTACACGCCACGGTATAGATGGGCGAATCGTGACGTGGTAGGGCTGCGTGTCACCATGAAGATGGGGCAGACGGGGCGGTATTTGGAGAGCATGCGGGCCGACTCGCCTGAGGTGGAGAGGACGATGATGCCGCCGGCGCTCAGATCGAGCGAGGCGCGCACGGCAGCCATGGCACACGACTCGACGGTGCTGACGGGGCGCTTAACCAGGGTGCACAGCTCCTCAAAGTGGGAGACATAGGGAATGGTGTTCTCAGCCTTGAGGCAGGCCTCGTGCATCTCACGGACAGCCTCGCAAGGGTAGGCACCCTTGGCGGTCTCGCCGGACAGCATGACGCAGTCGGCGCCGTCGGTGACAGCGTTGCCGACATCGCTGATCTCGGCACGGGTGGGACGCGGGTTCTTGATCATGGACTCGAGCATCTGGGTGGCACAGATGACGGGCTTGCCGGCCAGGTTGCACATTGCGATGAGCTTCTTCTGGGCAGCAAACACCTCGGCGGCGGGGATTTCGATTCCGAGATCACCTCGAGCGACCATGACACCGTCCGTCTCCTCGAGAATCTCGCGGAAGTTGTTAAGTCCCTGTCGGTTCTCAATCTTGGCGATGATCTGGACGTTCTTGCCATCCTCGCCGAGAATGGCGCGGATGTCGCGGATGTCCTGGGCACGGCGGATGAACGAGGCAAAGACCATGTCGACGTTGTTCTTGACACCAAATCGGAGATCGGCTTTGTCCTTCTCGGAGAGGGCAGGCAGGTCAACGTCCGTGTTAGGCAGGTTGACACCCTTCTTGGAGCTGATGAAGCCGTTGTTCCTGGCCTGGACCTCGACGGTCTGCTCGTCCTTGATGCTCAGCACGTCGAATGCGAGGACACCATCGTCGACGTAGATGACACGGCCGGGCTGGAGAACCTTGGTGATGTTCTTGTAGTCGACGTACCTACAGACATGTTAGGGGTGGTGATTACAGGCGGTGACCAAGACTGCCATGCGGTGGAAAGCGACGAGTAGACAGTAGACAGTAGACTGCAGACAGGGGGGGAAACGTAGAGGGAAACGTGGGGGAGGGGTAACGAAGATCCAGGGTTAACTGACATGTTCTCGGTATCGCAAGTGGTGGCATATTGCTCGTCGGTGGTAATGTTCAGGATGGTGCCGACAGCGATGGGGATATCCTCGTCGTTGCGAGTGTTTCCCGTTCGGATCTCGGGGCCCTTGGTGTCGAGGGCGATGGCGACCTGACGACCGGGCTGGGCAAGCTCGGCAGCGCGGGCATTGTCGATGACGGTCTGGTGGTACTCGTAGGAGCCGTGGGAGAAGTTCATGCGGACGACATTGAGACCGGCGGTTCGGAGGGCGTTGATGGCCTCGACCGAGTTCGTCTTGGGGCCGATGGTGCAGATGATGGAGGAACGGCGGTAGTTTCGCTCGGGTCGGTACGAAGTGTTGAGAGACGCGAGCCAGGCGATCTTACCGCCGAATTCGAGGTGGTCCTGGGCGGTGGCAGCCATGATGCTCTTGCCGCGCTTGTGCGTAGGTCTCTGGACGTGGACAGACATTGTGAGTAGAGTTTCTAGGTAGCGATGTAGAGAGGTGGGGTGGAGGAGTTGGGGGGAGAAAGATGGATGTGGAGGGAGAAGAGTTGTTGGGTGTAAAGTTTGTGGTTTCTTGGTTGATCAGGCTAAGAGCTGATGCCGATGCTGATGCTGTTGCAGGTACAAGTAACAAGCAGAAGGAGCAGAAAACAAGAGGATTGAAGGCGGTAATTGTAGTAATAGGTACGGCACAGGAGGGCTAGATGGTGGTCTGAGGTCGATATGGGCATGGGAAAAAGATATGGGGACCCAGGATATGCTGTTTATGTGGATTGGGATGGGTGATGGGTGTGTTGTTGGTGGTGTTGGTGGTGGGTGGTGGGCGGTGGGCAGATCTCTCGGCTGGGTCCAGCCCAGTTGCTGTTCGCGAGGTGCATGAGTGGTACTTACTAGGAGGTGCGTGCTGCAGTGCGGCGCAAGGTACCTGTGGCGGCTGTCGAGAACTGGAGCTGGCCGAATGTACGAATATTCTGTATTCGCTGTTGAATATTACCGTACGATTGTAATCAAAGGATATGATATGAGGTGGTCGATCGAGTGGTCTGCTGGAGGAACGTGCTCTCTGCTGAGATTTCAGGGCTCGGCGCTTTTTGGGTGGAAAGGCTGGAGGGAGACGGCGTGTTAGGGGGGGCGTGGTACAATGTAGGGTGATTGAGATCTGATAGGGGCGAGAAGGGCGAAGAAGAAGAGGGCGATGACGAGGAGAAGACGTCTTGAGAAGATCAAAGTCAAAGTCAAGAGGATGGAAAAGAATGGGAGAGGACGAGCGAGACGTGTTATAATAGCCTGGACCAAGCTGGAGGAGGGGATAAAAGGCTGAGCCACACACAAATGGATGGAAGAGCCCAGTACGAAGAAACTTTTTACCTTAGTGTAAAGCTACCGAAAGAAGCTCCCGTCCAGCTTCAGCGTGGGAGAATGAGAGGTACAGCGCCTTCTGGTACAGTGACAGTGACTCTCACACTGGCGATGCCCGTTTGGTGAGCCCGAGGTGTGGACAGGGCGGGCACTCCACTGTCTTGGCGGTTTGATGCCCCCCGGGCCTCGTCACAGTGGAGTCCATCCAGGCGGGCTTACAGGGGCCACAGGCACTGCACCCGTGGACCCCGCTACTGCACCATCTCGCAGTACCTTAGCTGCATGGACGCCCCACGAACTACATGTACCCGGCCGATGGACGGACTCTCATGCACTCACTAAGTACTTGTTAGCTGGGACCTAACATTAACAATTCTGCTGCTCTTGATTATTGTTGATGCAGCCATGGATCCATCATTCACGGATGTGTCCACCATAGATAGTTATGAATGGCTGCCCGGTGGATGGTGGATGGATGACATGCTTCGAGCTGTCAACGCCAGAGTCGACTCTCAACAGCCCACAGCATGGACGCCACGCACACGCTCCGTCGTTCGTTATCCGTTGTCCGTCCGTTGCTTCCACCCTCAACAACAAGGGGACAACAAAATGGAACGGAAATGCACCTGGACTGGATCCATACGGGCCGAGTCAGGGAGAACCGCCGCCGCCGCAGCCGACGCCGTGGGATGGATGCGCACATGCAATTACTGTCAGTCTGAGGCGGGATAAATGGGAGTAGCTGGCGAAGAGAGGATGGAAGAGACAAACAGCGTCAGAGCAAGGCCACCAGTCTTAATTTTCTCAAACACATGCTTCTCACTTCGTACTTACCCACCAAACATGGGCGCACGCATATTCTTCTTGTCTTGCAGTTTTTCTCGCCTTTTCTCGCCTCGTTGGCCAGGTTTCACCAGCTGAACTGCCATCCCCTCTGCTGAGCCCATGAGGTAACGCCTCTTTGCTTATATCCATGGGGGGACGAACCCTGTTTTTGCTTCTGCCGCTGCGGCAACAACCAGCCCCTGGATCATGATGGACCGGGGCTTTTGTTGTTGAGGTGCTGTTGCTGGTTGCAGGCTGCAGGCTGCTGTTGACTGATCTCTGACATCCATATTATCCATCCCATTCCAATCATAAATCACCGAACTTGCAGTATTATTTATCATAACAACCAGTGCACCAACAAGCACCAGCAAGCTCAGATTTTCTAGCATGAGGAAGCCCTAAACCATCTGCTGGACTTTGCAAATCGGCAATGGGCAATTGGCAATGCAAAACACGAGGCATGAATCCATTATTCAAGGATCATCCTGCTCGTTCATAATCAACCATATTATCCAACATTTTTGGCATTCCACCAATCCACCCAAGGGCATTCCTACTCCTTCACCTGTTCGGCCTCTCTAACGGTAGCCTCTCTTGGAACAAGTGGCCTTTCTTTACGTTACCTCTACAATATCTACCAAGGTAGGCAAGGTAACCACTTACAAAGAGGAGCTCTACCTAGACCGGAGTAACCATGAGGCATTTTGACATGTTCCCCTCTCTCGCTTCTTTACGTTCCCCATCAACCCCTCCTCTCCTCTCTCTCGACGCAACATCGAGTCCCCTCCCCCATCCCTCGCTCCAGGTGTCCCAGTCTAAACCTTTCTTATCCTCACCATCCAGTGTATCGGAGAGTTTTCATAGGGCAGGATGCGCCGCAAACGGGGAAGCCGCCAATATAATGGGTTCAACTTACATGACTGCATCACCCAACACAAAGCAAAAGCGCAAGAAACGCGCACTATAAAAGTGCACCAGCCACAGAGTGCCCCCCACTCCCAAATCTTCCCCCTCAGCCTCGTTTCGGCTTAGCTCGAGCCGCTTGTCTTCGGGTTGACCCCGGCCCCTTTCTCTTCGGGCATCGAAGCCCCGAAATTTTCTCAGTGTCCTCAGCGTTTCCGCAGCAGGGGCTCGGACCCGTTTTGTTTTGCTGCCTGATTGCCTGAAGTCCCAACTCCAATGCGAGCCTGACCAAAGTCATCACGTGCCCTATCACATGGCTGTTTTACTCTTACCTCAGCGTCTTACATCGTCGCCTAGCCAACGTGCCCCGGGCGGGCCCTCGGCGCCGATGCCGATGTAGCAGGTACCCACTCCAACTTCAGCCTGAGGCCGTGTGTCGCATGACGAAGTGTTCCAGCCTCATCCATCCAACGACCATCGTCACCTCCATCAGCAAAACGATCTCAATTTCCAACGCCCTCAAGCTTTCGAATCTTGCCGGCCAAGATCAATATACGATTCATCGTGTCCCACACTATCCTCCAGAAGCAGCCATCATGGTAGTACGTTATCTCCCCTTCCAGATCGCAACACCCCCGCCTCCATCCCGAAATCCGTCTTGCCGAGCTCTGCCCCGTCTAAGACTGCTCGCAGTTCCTCAACCTGCTGACTCTGGGACTCTGGTCAAAGGTTGGACGGTTGACGCATTACGCCTTCGATGCTGTACTCAGTAGGTTGCCCCTTCCTCCTCTCCTCTCTATGGTTGCTCCCACCCCGCCCCAGCCGTCATGTCGCCGTGTCGTTTTCCCGGACCAAATACATCGGACCCAGGCCGCCCCCCAAATCCTTCAAACATACGCTGATCTCCGTTAGTCTCGGCCTTCCTCGCCGGAATGAAACGCTCTACTGGCTTAACGTGAGTGCCTGGAACTGCCTCCAGTCCTTCGCATCATGACCTCGTCTGACTCGAACCCGTTTCGGGATGTCCTAGCCCTAGCTTCAAAACGGACAAGGCCTCCGGTGAAAACAAAGACGTATCAAAGTGGATCGACAAATATCTGGGTGTGGGTGAATGGGTCATGGATCAATCGGTTGCCATCGCAGGCTCCAGCGGCTTCTTCGAGCGGACAAGATGAGCAGGTTAACGAATCGGTGATCCGACGGTGAGATCAATCGTGGCCGGTGCTTTCCGAACCTGGTCGACAGACACCTCCCCCTCTCAACCAGAGAATTGCGGTTTGATGAACATGTGGCTTCATGTATGAGAGCCCTCAAGCGCGAACTGCTTTAGCGAGGGTAGGACGCGGACGCGCATGACTGAAACAAGGGGAACGAGGGCTGGATGATAGGAGACGCGGATGCAGCTTAAATCTGCAGGTCGGTTTCGCAGGAGGCACAACACCTCGCTCTGGCGTTAAGGAACATGGATACTAGGTATGCGTATCTTGGAGTAGTGATATTGGAGGCAACTGAATCGAACGGATCGAGTTTTACACTCTCACGGCACGCTACTGTGGGTATTTCCGTGCCCCTGGGGTGCGTTCTGCTGAACAAGTAGCCTGTGATCCAAAGAGCTCCAATTTGTTGATGGTAGTCCGTATTTAAAGAGTCCGACCATTCGCACCAGATCTAACAGAAGATGTCGGTTGGAAATACTAAGCTGAGACCAGCAACTATAAATTGGTGTACATAGGGTATCGCTAGGTTCAACCTGTAACATATTATCCAGAAACTCGCCCCCAAAACCATCGCTTGCAAGCTATTGAAAAGTGAGGCTCTTGATGTGTGTCATTCATCCAGCATTCTCCGCTTGGAAGTCAGACCAAGAACTCGGGCGGCACATCATTCTGCTCGGTCCCCTCTCGATGGAGGATCACGCTGCGCTGCGGACTGTAGTCGGGTGTTGCAACTGGTTCTCGATCTGTATGGGGCTCTTCGAAGCGGGACACTAGCAAATCGGCGGGAACTTCATTATCGCTCTCATCCTGGTGGTGGTGCCCATCCGTGTTGATGACACTGCCGTCGTCCTCATCCTCATCCTCGTCTTCATCTTGCGCCTCTTCCGATGGGTTCACAGCCGCTGCAGCAGCGGCAGTGGCAGCGGCTGGTTCGTTGTCGTCAATACCCAGGGCGGCCTTGAGGAGACGGCGTGCTTCAAGGAAAGCCTCGAGTTCAGCCCCAATGGCGCAGATTAAAAGGTTCCAGCTCTTTCTTTCCGCCAATTGCAGCTTCTGTTCCAGTTCGGCAACGACCGTGTTCATCATCGCAAGCTGATCCTGAATCGCGACTTCTTGGGGCATCGTGGAGTCTTCACTATGGTTCTGCCTGGCTTTGACAACGCTTCGCAGGCTGGCTTCGAAATCTGCAACTAGGTCTGTGGCTTCTGACCACGTGGTGATACCCTCGTCCAGGGCTTGTTGATCTGCGAGGATCTGGACTTTGCGGCGTTCAAGGACTGCCACCTCACTTTTCCACCAGGCTTTAGCCATCTCTACGGTGCGACGATCGGGCCTTAATATCAGGAAATCGTGGCCGTTTAGAGACTCTAACTTCTTGCTGGCTGTAACATCAAGCCCTTGACTGAGCGCTTCCAGGTCCAAAGGCGTGACGGGCGGTCGTTGTAGTAATGCACGAACATCGGCGTCGACGTCCCGGCGAGCGTTTCTGTATCCACTTAGCCCTGCTTCTCGTCGCTCCTTGACATCCTTCATTGTTTCCCCGAGCTGTCGACGGCGGTTGCGCATCCCATTCAGTTTATGTTCCATGAGGTGTATCTCCTGATCCAAGGCATCGCATTGAGCACCAAGCTCTCGCACCTGCTGGCCCAAGGGTTCTTGTTCGTCTTCTTCCAGGGAGCCCAGTTCTGCATCTATACTGTCCCTCCTGCTACACAGTGTATCAAGGTATGCGATGGCGTTGCGTCGCGGGTCCAGCATACTCTCCACGTGCGCATCTTCAATCTCCTTGAGCTCCAACATTGCAGCCATCGATCTACGCAATCCGATTCTGGCTGACCGAAGCCCTAAGGGCTTCCTAGGCGCAGGCTGTCGGACCGGTATCACGCCCCCTTGAGCAGTAAAGCGCGGGGGAAGACTGAGAGATTTGGCCATGCGGGACTTTGAGCTAACAGTAGAGTAAAAGGTGCTTTCGCCGCTATCGCTGCCTCTGTCAAAATCCGTCTCGGAACTGGGGCCGGCACTCCCCGCAATGAGGCCGGAAGCCTGAGCGTCGAGATGCTGTTGAATTGCACGCTCCAAGGCCTTTTCCTGCCGCATCAGAGCCCGCCATGTCGTGTCCGGACGGTATAGGGGGTCTTGGGGTTTGTGATCGAAGAAGGCGCCGGCTAGCTTTGCACCGCCCGATCTCAGCAGCCCGTAGTTGTGTTCCTTCTCGACAGCTTTGGAGCCGTAGCCGTAGCCATCTTGCGGTCTCGGAACAAATATGGGCGGCGGCGGCCCAGCAAACATGGGCTTTGGCCTGGATCTAGATGGTGAAGCCGAGGAGCTGCCTTTGCCGTCTCTTGAGCTTGAGGGTGACGATGGCTTGTAAGGGAGTTGGCTTGGCTTCCTGAGCTTGGCATGTCGCGGGCTCTGACTGGCATGGGGTTCAGGGCGCGGCTCGAGCACATCCAGGTCGTACTCGTTGGATGAGCGGGAGCGAGAACGGGCGATGGATTTGTGTAGAGGTAAAATCGGAGATTGGTTTCGCGGGCTCGTGAGCCGGTCGAGGAGGGACGGCGACGTCATGGCGATGGATGTGCTGTGGACCGGAGCTTGGGCGCTGTCGGATGAAGATTGGAAGGGAGCGAAGTATTTCAAAGGCACATGCCTCAAGGACGAAGTCTTAGATACTACTTAGCAGAGAGACGTCGATTGAAGATACAGTAGTAATAGTTGTAGTAGTCGAGAGAAAGGCAGGCAACCTGGAAGTTGGAGATAGGTTGGCAGGGTTGATGAAGGATTGGACCCTTGCTCACGAGGGGACTGGCATGTGCCAGGGAAGTCAGTTTCTACTTTCTACCTTAGCCAAGCTCACTTCAGGGCTCCGTCCAATACCTTGGAGGAGATACCCGAGAGCAACATTGTTGCAACTGTTCTTCTTTGATTGCTGGGTTTTTTTTGAGAGGATACAAACGTGTTGAACCAACACTTGAATCTACTCTTATACGTAGGGTTCCATGAACTTGTTGTTTGCTGTATGCGGGCAGATTTAAGGTGCGGGAATGTTCAAGGTTGACTCAGACCCGATCACTTTGGTTAGGTGGTGCCCTAAATGTTAAGGTACAGTGGAGGCGGCTACAGGCGTTTACTCCCTGAATCCTACGTGCTAGTAGTACTAGTACCTTAGGTCCTCACCTCCAACTCCCCTCACCTCCAACTCCCATCTCATCCACCTCATCCATCGCTTCCTTGGATCCTGGCTGTACGGATTCGTGATTGTTGGCGGCTTTGCGCTCTCCAGCCTGTTTGGTGCCTTGTCTGTACCTGCATCATCAACCTAGTAGGTACTGATCAGGTGCTTTGTTCTTGCTGGGTATAGCACTACTAAGTAAGGTATATGGTAGTACTAGCTACTAGTACTGTACCTTACGTACTAGCACTATACTGACTGCCCTGGACCGGCTCGATATCGAGCACGACGCCGAGCGGTCTCTCCATCTGCGGGTTTCGTCTGCGGTACTTCGTACGTCTTTGGTCTTTACATATCCGCCGCGCCTCGTCGACTCCCCTCCACTATTGGGCTCAGCTCAGCTCCGCCCACTTCTGCTCCATCTCGACACTCTTGACTTCTTCGACGACCTCCTCTACCTCGTCCTCCAACTCCTCTTCCTCGACGGCGCCCTCGTCCCTCCTGCGCTCCGCTCGCTCCATCGCTCGGTTATTAGCTCAGCATCTGACGACGACCACCACGACAACAACCACCACAGCGACGCAACGAGAGCCGATACAAACAACGGTCGACCGCATCATGAGCCAACCACAACAGTTCCCTCCCTCACGACGTCAGACCCAGCAGACAGGCACCTCTTCCTACGGCTCCAGTTCGCAGCACGACGAGCTACACATGTCGGGTATGAGCCAGCCCGGCTCCCACATGTCCATGTCGCCGCGCGACTACGCGCCCCAGATCAAGCTTGAGCCGTCCCCTGCCAATCCGCCCTACCAACCCGCCAGCTCGGTGCCCAACGTCCTCCAGCCCGCTGGTGGCATGTCCGCCCGGCCCCCGACTCTTACGCCGTCCGCCGCGCCCAATCTACCTACGATGCAGAGCTCTGGGCCGCCTCAGCCCCAGTCCTTGCCGCTACAGCAGCAGCAGCAGCAGCAGCAACAACAACAACAACAACACTCGCAGTCGCAGTCACAGTCCCAGCAGGACTATCACGCACCTCCCAAGCCTTCACTCACCATGTCCCACAGCTACTCGCGCTCCAGTCCGGCCGCCAGCTACGATACCTCCTCAGCCTACCACGCATATACGCCCACCACCCCAGGCGGTGCCTCCAGCTCGCAATTCATGTCCCCGACCGATCCCTCAAAGTATGGCGCACCGGGCTCGCAGCGCAACATCTCCAACACACCGCTGGGCCTCGCCGACATTCGTCCCCGCGCAGACTCGAGCATGTCCGATGCCAACCCGGGTTCCATGGCCTACGACCTGGCCAACTCGCAACCGGGCACCAGCAGCCACCTTGCGCCCTGGGCCATCTATGCCTTCGACTGGTGCAAGTGGCCGCCCCAAGGCAACGGTGCCGGCAAGCTGGCCGTAGGCAGCTACCTCGAGGATGGTCATAACTTTGTAAGTCTCTCGCTGGCTGCTCAAGCCAGCCCTGTCATCACCTAGCCCCGCTGACTTTAGTAGATTCAAATCCTCGATAGCCAGATCACCCCGACCCCTCAGGATGTCTATACCCCGGGCACCTCCAAGTACAATCTCGAATTCACAAAGGTCGCCGAAGCCACACACTCATACCCTGTCACACGGTTACTATGGGAACCCCCGTCTTCCCAGAAGCAATCCACCGACCTTCTCGCAACTTCGGGCGACCACCTGCGCCTGTGGTCTCTCCCCTCCGAGACCCCCTCGACGCCGGGTAACAGCATCACAAGCCGCAATGCCCGCGATACCGCCGTCACCAAGTTGACCCCCTTGGCTCTGCTCTCCAACTCGAAAACCCCGGACCACACGGCTCCACTCACCTCGCTCGATTGGAACACTGTATCGCCCAGTCTCATCATCACCTCCAGCATAGACACCACATGTACCATCTGGGATATCCCTTCGCTGACTGCCAAAACGCAACTGATTGCCCACGACAAGGAGGTGTACGATGTCCGGTTCTGCGCCAACAGCGTCGATGTCTTTGTCAGCTGCGGCCAAGACGGCAGTGTCCGAATGTTTGACCTCCGAAGCTTGGAGCACTCGACCATCATTTACGAACCCACGGGCAAGGAGGAGCGAGGTAAGTCCAGAAGTCTTCGCGCACCCCTTGACCTCACACAACTGCTGACCCCAATATCAGATGCCAATGGTGGCCGTATAAGCCCCACGCTCGCGCAACAAACAATGGCAAACCCACCTCCGCTACTGCGTCTCGCAACCTCTCCGCACGACACTCATCTATTGGCCACTTTCGCTCAAGATTCCAACATCATTCGTATACTGGACGTGCGGCAGCCCGGACAAGCCCTACTAGAGCTTCGTGGCCACGGAGGCTCCGTCAACTGCATTGAGTGGTCACCACTGCGGCGAGGTACACTGGCCTCCGGTGGCGATGATTGCCAGGTTCTCATCTGGGACCTACTAAACTCCAACTCAACCCTTGGCGGGCCACCTGTCAATGGTGCTCCCCCAGTAGAGAACTACCGCAGTCCTGTGGCAAGCTGGCAGTGCGATTACGAAGTTGGGAACCTGGGCTGGGTCCCACATCTTCCAAACACCGACTGCGGCGAGTGGCTTGGAGTAAGCGCGGGACGCGGAATTTGGGGGACTCGGGTGGTGTGAAGAGGTCGCGACACCGTAGGAAAGGGGCAGGGGCTAGGGGAAAACGGGGCTGTTGTCATTGCGAGAGACTCCGCATAAAGCAAGCAACGGTCTTGTTTTAGTACCACTTGAATTTGTAGATCTGGCTGGTTAGGTCTGGTATATGCATTGTACGAAGCCCGGAGTTTTCGAGGTTGGGTCACTGAAGCATCATGGAAGCAAGGGTGCTTGATCAAAATCAGGATGCCATGGCATTTCTAGGGCTGGAAGACGTGTTGAAGCTCGTTACTGCGATCGAGACACGGGTAAACCCTTCGACAAGGCTTGCCACCCTTCGCGTATCGAAATGGTGATGAGCGCGAGCGTCGGCCACAACCGTGAGAGAATCCATGGCCTGGCTTGACAGTCTAGGGCTAACTAAAAGTATTGGCTAAAACGAGCCAGTTATATACACTAGGAATAGCTATACTCGCCAAGAAGTTTTACTCAAGGGCCATTCAAATTATCAAAGCATCGATCTGGCATCATCTTCCTTCGCTTGGCTCACCTGAATGACTGCCTTTCCTGCGATCTTCCGCTGGGACAAGTCCATCAGCGCCTGTGGAACACTTTCGAGTTTTGAATAGCACTTTGAGACTGCTGGTCTGATCATTCCCGCATCCAGAAGCGGTTGTAGCTCACGCCATATACGTTGTCTTTCCTCCGGGCATCGACGGATGCTTTCTCCGTATCGCTGGCAACCACGGTCAGCAGGTTTCCGAGTGTTTAAGGGGGTAGTCTCCGTTCTCGAGGCTTCAGTTCTTACATATCCCATCAATGTTACCTGTTTCAGCAACACTCTGTTCATGGCAATCTTCTCCATTTGGCCCTCCCGTCCTGCGAAGCCCACTACAAGGATTCTTCCACGGTGAGTGATACACTTCAGGCTGAGGTCAACCAACCCCACAGGGTCAAAGACCACGTCCACTCCTCTTCCCTCGGTCGCCTCGAGGATTTGCTCCCACCAAGCGCCCTGCGAGTAGTTGAAGCAAGAATTGGCTCCGAAGTCTCGGGCATATTCACATTTCTCAGGCGATCCCGCCGTCCCCAGCACGCGACAACCCATGGCAACGGCGATCTGGGTAGCCATAACACCAAGGCCACCCGCTGCCGAGTGAACTAAGACCGTCTCGCCAGCTTTTATTCCTCCTCGGAAAACGAGAGCTCCATAAGAAACCGACAAAGTTGCGCCTAGACCGGCAGAATCTATGAAATTCCATGACGGGGGTAACTTCTGGATCGAAGACGATTCCTCGGATAGGACGATGTACTCAGCATAAGAGCCGGAGCAGTCTCCAAAAACGCCATCTCCAATCTCGAACATCGATGTAGGGGGGGCTGAGACTACTATGCCGGCGAACTCGAGACCAAGCGTAAAAGGCGGTCGCATGATACTCTTATTATTCTGGTGTTTACCTTGCGCCTACTCACGCACCGTCAGTCGACGTGACCTTTAACTTAGCGGAAGGGAACGGTACGTATAGAATATCGACATAATTGATACCCGCTCCCACCACCTTGATAAGTACGTCTCCTGGTCCCGGCTGGGGAATTGAGATGTCTGAAACCTGTATGTGACCAAGGTTCGCGTGGAAATCATTTATCACGATGGCCTTCATGATTCAGACTCGACTGCCACTGTCTTACCCTGGACTTTTGCTAAGACAGTTTGACAGGTTTAGTCGACGTAATGATGAAATAACAAGACTTGAATTTCCACAATCGACGTCTTCGGATTTGACCAACTACTAATGTGTCTGCCTACCTAAAATGGCCGACCGGAAATCAATATCCTCTTACTAAAAACCACCAAGTTAGCATCGTCACGGACCGCTCCTCACGTTTTGAATATTGGACCTACTCTAGGACTTTTAGCAGAATACATAAAGTACCTTGAGGGTTACCTTGGGTCTTAATACAGGAATTATGATTTCAAGTAGATACTCAATCCTTTTAGGTACCTTTTCGGGCACATTCAGCTGTATTACGGTGTCTCCTCTCAAGCACTTAGTCTATTAGCTACCCTGGTAATGTGGTAAGTTTATCTAGCATCATTGGCGGGATTCCACTAAGATCTCTCAGCCTTCAAAGCAGTGTAGTAGACTAAGCATGTATCCTCGTAAACATTATGCACACATGACAGTCCCGAGGATTAGCCGAAGGCGGCCAAGAGCTCTGATAGCATTGGGGACCTTGAATTCTAGTCTACATGCTAGCTTGATTCTTTGTCTTTTACAAACGCGCTTCTCATCTCTCTCTCGCGCCCTGAGCCCTCGAACACCGTGTACAGCTGTTTGCCTCGCGTACCGGGATCGTCAGAGACAGAATGGCTTCCTCCAATGACCCTCAGCGCTTTGAGGATTCCGAAGATGAGGAAGACTTCAACCCTGCGCCAGCTGATGTATCTGACGACGAAAATGCCGACGACGATGCCGATCAACAGTTGAGGTCGGAGGCGCGAGGTAGTAGCCCAGCACGTGCCGATGCTGCAGATGATGACGAAGATGAGGCGCCACCGGCGCGTTCGCGAAAGGTCGACGACGACGCTGCGGATGCAGACGAAGAGGACGATGTCAGGCGCCCTGCTGCTGACGACGATGACCAAGACGACGAAGACGAGGACGAGGAGGAAGACGACGATGATGAGGATGATGTGCAGCAAGTATGTGGAAGCCGCTTCCCGATGCTACACTACTGGCGGCACCTAGCTGAAGGCTTTTGCTGACTGGGACTTTTTAGGGCCACCGTAGGAAACGACGTCGCGATAGGCGCAATGCCTTCTTCGATATTGAGGCCGTCGTAGACGACGAGGACGAAGGGGAGGACGAAGAAAAGGATGGCGAAGAGATCGAAGACTTCATTGACAATGCCCACCCTGAAGACATCGGCGAGAGTCGACGACTCGACGACGACCGACGACATCGCGAACTCGATCATCGCCGTGAGATGGAGGCTGGCTTGGACGCCGAGAAGCAAGCAGAGATTCTCCGACAACGATACGGCAACCGAAGATCAGCTCGAGGATTTGGTGGTGCCTCTGTTGTGCCGAAGCGACTTCTACTTCCCAGCGTCGACGATCCCAGCATCTGGGCTGTGCGATGCAAGGAAGGAAAGGAGCGCGAAGTTGTCTTCTCCATCATGAAGCGCATCGAAGAACGGAGCGGAACAAAGGACGAGCTAGCCATCACCGCCGCGTTCGAACGAGGTGGTACCCAGTCTGTTATGAAAGGGTTCATCTACGTTGAGGCCCAACGACAGACTGATATCCTCAAGGCGCTTGACAACATGCTCAATGTCTATCCGCGGTCCAAAATGGTCCTTGTCGAAATCAAGGATATGCCCGAGCTGCTGCGCGTAACTAAGACGCCGTCTCTGGAGCCTGGAGCCTGGGTGCGTCTCAGAAGGCCGGTAAAGCACAGTGGTGATCTGGCCCAGGTTCTCGACGTCACCGAGAACGGACTCGAGGCCAGAGTTCGGTTCATTCCCAGACTCGATTATGGCATGCGCGACGACGCCCTGGGTGCAGTAAGCGCTGATGGCAAGCGCAAGAGACCATTTGGTGGATTGTCTGGCCCGAAGCCGCCTCAAAGGCTCTTCAGCGAGGTCGAGGCGCGAAAACGCCATCCGCGACATATCCAGGGAAACCCAACGAACAACACATGGTCGTACATGGGGGATGAGTTTGAGAGTGGCTTTCAAGTCAAGGATGTCAAAATCCAGCAGCTTGTTGTCACCGACGTCAACCCGAACCTGGAAGAAGTCACTCGCTTCGCTTCTGGCGCGGAAGACGGCACAGAGAACCTCGACTTAAAGGCACTCGCGGCAAGTCTCAAGGAGAGTAATACACTGGTCACTTACCTTCCTGGAGATATCATCGAGGTCTACTCGGGTGAACAAAAGGGGGTTGTTGGAAAGGCCACCAGCGTTCAAGGCGAGATTGTCACCATGTCGGTTACCGAGGGTGACCTCCAAGGCCAGACAATCGAAGTACCCATCAAGGGCTTACGCAAGAGATTTAGAGTCGGCGACCATGTCAAAGTTATTGGAGGTAGTAGATATCGAGACGAAGTCGGCATGGTGGTCAAGATCTCAGAGGATCGGGTGACTCTTTTGACGGACCAAACGAACTCTGAGGTGACGGTATTCAGCAAGGACCTACGGGAGGCCAGCGACATAGGTGGACAAGGATCCCTCGGTCAGTTCTCGCTGCACGATCTAGTGCAGCTCGACCCTACCACGGTGGGCTGCGTTGTGAAGGTCGATCGCGAGTCTCTAGTTGTCCTGGACCAGTTTGGCGATACGCGCCAGGTAATGCCATCACAGATCGCCAACAAGCTGCCTCAGCGGAAGCAGGCGGTCGCAGCGGATCGCAATGGCTCCGAAATCCGCCTCGACGATGTCGTCAAGGAATTCACGGGGCAACAACGGCAGGGAAAGATCATCCACATCCACCGGTCGTACGTGTTTTTGCACACCAACGATAGCAACGAGAACGCTGGCGTATTCGTGACTAAGGCGGGCATGGTCAACACCATCGCTGCGAAGGGAGGCCGAGTAAGCGCCGCCTCGACTACTCCTGATCTGAACGCGATGAACCCGGCGCTCAAGATTCACAAGAACGGGGCCGAGAACAAGGGCGTGCAGCCGGCCAAGATGTTCGGGCGGGACAAGGCCATCGAGCAGACGGTCATCATCAAGAAGGGGCCCTACAAGGGACTGCTGGGAATTGTCAAAGATACTACCGACTCACACGCGCGGGTTGAGCTACACACGAAGAGCAAGACGGTCACTGTGCCACGTGATGCTCTCAACTTCAAAAACAAGACGACGGGAGCCAACATCGACATCAACAGCCGAGGCGGTCGTGGTGGTGGCGGATTCGGCCGCGGTGGAGGCGGAGGAGATAGAAACCCGAGTTGGAATGGAGGGTCTCGGACGCCCATGGCTAGCGGCAGCTCAGAAAGGGTGCCTGCTTGGGGATCGCGCAGTGAGTACCATGAAGCCGAACGCATCATGCTTGCAGCTAACAGAAATAGCACCGGCCGCTGGTGGACGTACGCCCGCATGGAAGGCCCAGGACCTGTCTGGTGCTCGCACACCCGCTTGGGCAGACGGCTCAAGGACGGTGAACCCCTACGACGGCAGTCGAACTGCATACGGCGCGGGATCGCGAACTCCAGCTTGGCAGTCGGGTGCTCGAACACCTGCGCCAGGAGACGCCTTTGGTGCAGGCTCCCGGACTCCCGCGTACGGCGGAGGTGACGGTTGGGGATCGGGCTCCAAGACACCGGCCTGGGGTGCGTCGGCTCCAACGCCCGGGGCCGCCAGCAACGACACTTGGGGATATACCCCTAGTGCTACTGGCACGTCCTATGATGCCCCGACGCCTGGCGGCATCGGCCTCGGTGCTCCTACGCCGGGTGCGATGAACGCTCCGACGCCCGGGGCATACTCGGCCCCTACGCCGGCAGCCAATGCCCCCACGCCCGGCGGCGGCTGGCAGGGCGGCTGGGGAGCCGATTCGGCGCCGACTCCGGCGGCTGGGGCTCCCACGCCGGCAGCAAGCGGTTTCGCGGGAGGTTATTATAGTGCTCCGACGCCGGCTGCTTACGGCGACGCTCCAGAGACTCCTGCAGCAAGCGGTGGGCCGAGGTATACGGATGATGATTAGGCGGCAAGTCAAGGGGGGAGGATGGCGGGAATGGGAGGACTGTACAAGGCGTTTTTGGCATGTTGCTGTACACTACTTGGTATCTTTAGGGTAAAGATTACCCTAATATTAACTGCGACTCGAAATTCTGCCCTGAACCCTACTCTCTGAATGCTCCCTAATCCTAACATAACATCAAGGCAGGTAGGAGACCCGGGAGCATTTTCCTTGGGATTGAGATAGCAAAACGGAGGCGGATGATTAGCCTGTAGCGAGGTCGTTTTTATGATGGATGCGCATTGTAATAATGAAGAGGAGCAAGGCACAGGCTTCGTATTACTGGTACCTTCGGGAATACTTATGTGAAACATTGATTGCACTCGAGACAGCATGGATATTGTAATAGAGTTGTTTCCCGTGTAGATGTTATTTTACCCTCTTGCCCTCTAACTGAACTGAGCATGTCCTTGAATTGATAGTATCGTCTCTAGTAGCTCACTAGATACGATTGCTTTTACTCAAAGTCATGGATCTCATCCAATATCAAACTGTTGCCGTAAGAGGCCGCGGATTATTGGAATCACCGGATGAACATGGCGACCCCAAAAAAACACACGCACCAGCCAACGCGTCGCAAACATAGCGGCACCCAAAACAAGCTACAACGACTGCTGCTCACCCTCGCTTCGATGTCGAAACCGCAACGATTGCTCCTTGGGCAAACAAGACGAAAACCATATCTTTTTGTCTGCCAATGGCTCGCCATGGCCGCGACCGATGGCCCTGCGTCGTATCTCTCGGTCGCCAGGCGCGCCGCTTCCACGAAACCCTCCCCTCGCCGACACAGCTCAGCTGAAAGAGCACGACCCTCGGTAGATGCGGCGAACACCAAACCTCGGGAACCTGCGGATAGGATAGGGCGATATCCCAAGCAACCAGCACTGCGTGCCTCGTCGCGTGGAGTGGTCGAACCTGCATCACACCCTCAAACCACTCGAGCCCAGCCGCCTGCTCCCCAACCCAGCCCAGCGGCCATGCGCAACGCCGAGGCTCGAGAAGCGTCCCTACGCGCAGCTCGATTTCGTCGTGCCACTTGGCGGCAGGAGCAGGCGGCCGAGGAGGAGAAGAAGGTTCTGGCACAGAAGGATTACCAGAAGCGGTACAATACCAAGGCGCGGAAGTGGGTGTCGTCTATAATAGCCCTGCCCATTGCGCTCGTGACGAGTTACTATCTCTTTGATCGACGTGAGTGCTCCATCCAGTCTTGGGGCGCTTTGCAACCTGCGCTGACTTGATGTCATAGTGGCCCTTGGGAATGCCCAGAAGATATTACCGAAAACACCACAGGCAGACGACTAGAGGGATTCAAGGCACGAAAAATGCCGACGCTCTGCTACATTTGCTTCATCGCCTATCAGAAGGGAGAAGCAACTTCGACGTCGTCACCCTCGGAGAAAGTGTTTGTGAAACATGGACGATCACGGGCCGATGCAATGTACATCACGTCGCTAGCACTCAAACTGCTGTACTACACATCCAACGCAAAGTACCGGGCGGCCTTTCCAAACTAGCACGTCAGGCCGACGTGTTGCTGCGACTTGGGTCATCTTCAGCACCTACGGTCTAAGATGTAACCGCTAATTGCCACAACGTTGTTCCATCAGGACTGGGCTTGCCTCAGAGCCATGAGGTATTTCTAGCAAACTTGCGCAGATCACATATTTACTCGCAATTCAAACGAGGTGCTTCGCTATACGTCCAAGCGGACTGGTCCCTGGAGGACGTAATAGCGCAGACTATGGACGAGTTTAAAGCCAATGATATTCGGTGAGACCTGTAGTGTCAAGTAACAATCACCACTGAAGAGTGCAACGCAAAGGGAAAGGTGTAGATTTTCTTCAGATCAGAGGTAAACCTAAGATTCAGTTACTTACCTAGAGATATATGCTCTCGACCCTAAATTACACACTCCGCCCGAGAGAAAACTTTGGATCCTTGAAGAACAGAAAAGAATATGTTTACCAAGTCCTTTGGCCTTATTCATCACACTCCCATACCCTTGACTCATTGTTATATCAATCAAGGCTGGGTCCTCTTCAGCAGCCACACCGAACGCCATTCTTTTCTTAGCTCCAACGCTGTGGAACCAACAGTACAGTACCTTGACAATGGGACCGCGTACCAATTCTTTCGAGCAGGCCGTTTGGAGCTCAGCCGCTTCGTTGACTTCAGCGGCTCCTTTTCACCCCTATCCCTTCGACCATTCCCCGGTGTATGGCGAGGACCTCAGAATTTGGTCCATCGGAACGAACCCGGACCATGACACTCAGGCCAAGTTGGGTTCCTTGGAATATCCCGCGAGATTCCGAGGTCTTTGCATATTGGAAGTCGGTACACTGAGAGTGGGCCGATGTTGGAACTTCAAGCGGCCCTAATCGCTGATGCTAAGTTGTTCGGTTCATGTACGAGGCTTGGCTAAATGACGTTCGTTCCTCTACGAAGACCAGCCTGACCTTGCTCAGACCCGACGTTCGGAACCCGTATACTTGCGCAAATGGCGGGTTGCTTTTACAAGCTAGAGAGATAGATAAAAATGGCGAGTCAACCCGAAGAACGACTCAACGAAGGACTGGTGATGGACTTTGACAGTGCGGCTCGTGCAAACCCCGGACGCGTATCCTGCTGGGCAATAAGCGTACACCTCTTATCTGAAGATTTGCCAGACAAATTTTCACACCGATGGAGTTATATGGGACAAGATGTATAGAACGAACGATGACGGCACCAGGATGCTGCCTGATTCATACCCGGAGAATGGACTGCATTATCCTGAATCATACTAGGGGCGAGAAGAGCGGCCTGGATACCTGGGGCAAGGGAACAGACATTGGAACTGTGTCTTTTCCGGCCACAATATCATGTTGTAAGTACCCACACAACTACTTTTTGCAACCCCAATTGAACGTACCGACTTTGATTCCAGTGCCGAGACCGACCAGAAGACGGCACCTGAGAAGTATAAGAAGCGTTTGCGCTTCTACAGGGGTATTAGCCATGGAAACGATCTCACGTTACAAGAAGCCGAAGAAGTGGCACGACAGCCTACCGGAGCGTTTCGCTCAGTTCTTCCGTCTACTTGTCCCACTTAACCCATGGGTACTGATTCGATGAAGAATGGGTTTGGAAGCATACATTTGTTGCCGTTGTTATTTCCCCTTGTACTCAGTGGTTGACTAAGCAGCTACGCTGTTGGGCTCCCACTTTTCTATCGAAAAGGTGGTTATAAAACCTATTTCCGCGTCGAATGCATTTCCTTTATAAATACCTTCTAATATATATAATATTACTATTTCTGCTTTAATTAAGATAAAATATATATAATTATTATCGCCTGAATCTTCTCTTTATAATATTATTTTTTATAAAAATTAATTCTAACTATATAGCGCGCATAGCTTATATATATCTTTATAGCAGTAATTAAATATATATAATATATACTAACTCTGCGGTCTCTTATAACTTTATAATAATTAAAGTTACTGCCTTATACTATAGTAATATTAGTATTATAAAGAAGTATATAAGACTATTATAAGCTAATTTATCTTTTCTGCTTTCTTATAAAGGCAGCTGTTTTTAGGCTTTAATAATTAAAGAGAAAAAGGCATTAGTTTCCTATATAATACTAGTTAAAAATAGCTTCTTTACACTTATAGAGTTCTATATATAGAATTATATAAGCTTTATATGCTAATATTGCAAAGGCATACTAACTAGGCTTATATTAAAGAGCTAGGTTAGGAGGTTTAAAAAGCAGCATCCTAAGCTATATATTAGTAAGGGCTAAGTTAAAGAGATAACTTATACTAATATAAAGCTTAAAGTCAGCTATTTAAGTAACTAGTTTAAGAAATTTAAAGCTATAATAATAGCACTTTATATATTATAGTATAACCTATAGAACTTTAATAAGACTCTCTTATAAATTAAATAAATAAAAAGTAATTTTAGAATTATCTATACTTATATAAAAAGAAACTGCTAGCTAATAATCTTTTAATTTAGTAATAAGGAGTTACTTATATTAATTAATAGTATTAATACTACTAGAAAGGCAATTCTATTATTTCTAATACTATTAATAAAGATACTACTTAAGAAATATATTATAGCTAATATTAAAGAGGATATAGTTATAATATAGACTCTAATAGGTTATAATAATATAAAACAGACTTTATAGTAGCTATAGCACTTTAACTATAACTTCTTTACTATTAGTAAGAGCTTTGCTAGCTATAATACTATTAAGAGCTATTTTAGTATTTCTTTAGAAGTTATAAGAGTGATTTAAAAAGTTAACTTTAAATATAGTATTATAATTTAAATAACTAAGACTATATATTATATGCTTATTATAAATAGATTTTTAGCTTATAAGAACTCTAAATTTATCTAGTATTATAATCTCTTTAATATAGTGCCTTTTAAGCTATCTTTATATACTAGTTATATTCTTTAACCTCTTAATATTAGTATATATTAATATCTTAAAAAGAAGTAATAGGCTAAGCTTTAGGACTTTATTAAAAAAGGCAGTATAATAATTATCCACTTTAACTTCTTATATTAGTAGGACAAGCTATATAATGCAGCTTTTAAAGCCTATTATATCTATATTAGCTAGGAGAAGTTAGGGCTTTAGCCTTTTAAGCCTGAGGCTATATTATAGCCTCTTTAAAATAAAGTATAGAATTAAATAAAGCTGGCTTTTTCTGTATTAATTTACTATTAGCAGATCTTGCTATAGAAGACTAAGAGGCAGCTTAAAGCTATTTAAAAAAAGCTTAAGATCCTAAGTAGCTTAATATGCTATATTATTAGTAATGCGGCTATATACCTTAATCTTGCGATTATTATATAATTAATATAGAAAGATCTTATTATATATTATAAAAAACGCTGCCTTCTTAACTTGCAGTATATAAAGACTCTAAGGCAGATATAAGAATTAAGTAATAATACTTTTATAGTTACTTAATTAAGAGAAAATATTAAGTAATAGGCAGTATAAGGCTAAGTAGAGGTGCTATAGAAGGAGATATAATAACGCGAGGTTATATTATATAAGCTATAGAAGGAAGTTACTATAGTTAAAAAGGCAGCTTAAGCTGGCTAACTTATATTATATAGTAATGCTAGAATTACTACTAAAAAGAAATAGGACTTAAAGTAAATTGCCTGTATTAATACTCTTATACTACTAACTATTAAAGAGTTATTTAAGCTTAATAAGTCTCTTTAAAATAAAGCTTTTAATAATAAAGCTTAAGTTACCCTTTAGGCTATAATCTCTTAATATAACCTTAATCTAATGCTGCAGGCTATTGCTTGGAATATCTATTATAAAAGGCGCCTTTAAAATATAGTTCTATTAGCCCTATTAGCCCTATTAACCCTATTACCCCCCCTATTAGTTACTAATAAAGCTAGCCTAGCTATAATAGATATAGATAATAAAATTAAAGCTACTAAAGAAGCTAATATTAATAACTTTATATTAGTCTCTTTAAGTCTCCTAAAAGAGGCGTTTCTAGCTAGAGAAAACAGAAGTAGTAGTTTTAAAATCATACTTATATTATAGGCTAATAGGCTTCTAGCTTTAATATTTAAGCTTTTATAACTTAATTATAATATTAAATTATTTACTAAATTAGAAGAAGAGACTTAAGCTAAGCTTAAATATAAATTTAATAATAGAATAAGGTATTATAGCTATATAATATATTTAAATAAGAAAAAAAAGAAGGAACTAGTAGTATAAGTAGCTAGCCACTGAATTATTATTCTAAAGAGGCAGCAATACTAATCTTTAAAGCTATAACTACTATAATATTACTAATTTATATATAACTAAGCTTAAAATTATATATCCTATTAATTTAATATCTATCTATATATAATATAAATTTAGGCTTATTATCTTACGAATTGGCTGTTATTTATATAATAAAAGGTATTTATAAAGGAAACGCATTTAATGCGGAAACAGGTTTTGCAACTACCTTTTTAATAGAAAAGGTGGGTTCTATTAGCGCAGCTTAGTTAACCACTGAGTAGGGTAGGTAAGTGGAGGTGTTAACAGGCGCATATATAAGCAGCTTGTGTGTGTCCTATAAGTTAATATTAGCAAGCTGCAGCTGCAGGCAGGTAATAGCAGAGGAAAATAGCAAGTGGTTAACAGGAAGAACTAAAGGGATAATAAAGACAGAATATAGATATAATAATAGCTTAAGTAGCTATATTTAGTCTATAAGACCCCTGCTAGATCCCTAAATAAAGTTACTATATTTCTTTACACTTTATAGACTCTAATTATAATATTTAATATATTAATAAATATAAGGCCCTAATTATAATAGGTTATAAGCCTAGATTTATTATTATTATTAACCTATTTATAAAGCTTATTAGTTATCTCTTTTAAAGCAGTTTTTTAATTATATTATAATTAAGATAGCTATTATTAAAGTTATTATTAAAATATTATAATTTATTATTACTAATACTATAATATATATAATAGTAAGCTACTATTAGTATAATAGTTTAATAATAATAATAGCTTATACTAAAGATTCCTTCTCTTTTTACTAAGTTATATAAGTTAATTTCTATTTAATATAAAGATATTAATAAGCTAGTTTATATTTCTAATAATAAACTTTAATTAATTTATATAATAAAAACCAAGTTTTATATTAATAGCTTATACTAATAGCTTATATTAAGCCTATTCTTTTAATCTTTATTAGTTATATAATTAGTAATTTAAGCTT
Organism: Stylonectria norvegica; assembly: GCA_014621405.1. Taxonomy (NCBI): domain Eukaryota; kingdom Fungi; phylum Ascomycota; class Sordariomycetes; order Hypocreales; family Nectriaceae; genus Stylonectria; species Stylonectria norvegica. The sequence continues at coordinate 6,080 of JAANBC010000067.1, read as the reverse complement.
CTCTTTATAATAATAGCCTTATAATAACCCTATTAAATAAGAGTATTAAGATTAATATATATTTAAGAAATTATTTTATATATTAATAGTATTTATATCTATTATAGAGTTATTTTATTATATATATTAGTAATTAAATACTATAAAAATAGAAGAGAAAGATAGAAAAGTGCCTCTTACTAAAGATAATATTATACTAATAAAGCTACTATTAATAAAAGGCCCTTGCAGTAATTCACTACTAATCCTACTAAAGCCTAGCTTTAACCCTAAGTTCTTTAAGATTAAAAGACTAATCTTCTTAAAGAGTAAGACTAATAGTATCCCTCTAATACTACTAGAAAATAAGAAAAGTAATTATAATTAAAAGAGTTTTTATATAAGCTTATTATTAAAGAATATTAATAGGGATATTATAATAAAGAATATAATAAAAGAGAAATAATTAAATATATAAAGATTATATAAATTTTATAACTTAAAGCTTAAGTTACTAATTAATACTTATTTAAAAGATATAAAAGACTAAATATATTAAAAAAGACTATATTATTAATATAATAATTGCAATTAAAGGCTTTATAAGTATATCTATTTTATATTAAGAAAATAGCAAGCTTAAAGCTAAGTTATAATAGATTATAAGTCCTATTATATATAACTTAATTAGCTCTTAAAAATCTAATAAAAAGGTATTTATAGTATTAGCATATTACTTTAAAAGAAATATAAGTTAGAACTAAGTAAATCTTTTTTAAGAACTTAAAATAATAAGACTAAAGAATACTTATAACTTTAATAGTTATATCTAATACTTTTAGCTTATTATCTCTTAATATAATTAAATTATATTTAAAGAGCTAAAAATAGTAATAAAAAAAGAGTTCTTTTTTACTAATATTATTAATATATTCTCTAACTAAGTATAATAACTAATACTTACTTTAAGATAATATTAGAATCTCTTTATATATTATAAGATAATCTATTTAATAATACTAAGGCAATTAAGTAAATAAGTAAAAAAGATAATAAGCAGGAGAAAGAAAATAAGAAAGCTAATAATTTTATAAGTTTTAAATTATTAAATAAGAAGAAAAAGAAAAAGAAGAATAATAAGAACTATAACTATTTTAAATATAAATACTATAAATATAGTAAGAAAGGCTATATTTAAAAGGATTACTATAGTAAAGAGAAGAAATTAAATAATAAGAAAAAAGCAGCTAAAGTAATAACTTTTAAAAAGAAAAAAAAAAGATTTAAATATCTCTAATAATAGCTTTTTTATTTAGTATAAAAGTAGTATTAATATATATCTTAAGTATATTTATACTAAGTTTATAGCCTATAAGAGTATTAATATTATAAATAAAAAAGAGAAAAAAGAGGCTATTAAGACCTTATATAAGGCACCCTCCTATAGAGTTTTTAACTCTGCCCCTTCTATAGCTATAGTAGCTATAAGTTATAAGGCTAATTAAAAAGATCTATTATTAGGCTATTATAATAAGGCTATTAAAATAAAAGCTATAATAATTACTATAGCAGATATAAGCTTTATATTATAGTTATATTTAATTAACTAAATCCCCTTAAATAAGAAGAATTAATAAGTCTAGGACTTTAGAAATAATCTTTATATTATTAATAATATAAAGTAATATTAGAAAAATAACTAGACTAATATTATAAAGTCTTTAGCTATTATAATAAGCACTAGCCCTATTTATCTAACTACTATTAGTATAGCAGTTATTACTCTCTATAGAAGAAAAAAAAAGACTATTATAATAACTCTTAGTTATATTATTCTAATTAAAAGATTCCTTTTAAATATATTCTTAAGTAAGAAACTCTACCTTTTTAATAATTATCTTAACTATAATATTATTATAAACTTAAAAAAAAAAGTTATTATTATAATTAATATTTTAAAGCGTAGTTTTCTACTTTAAATCTTAGAAGGTATTATTAGATATTAAGTAGAAATAAAGTTAATAATTTTATAGTAGGAAATATATATAATAAAGCTATAGTACTAATACCTAGCTTATAATAGATATAAAATTATTTAGAAGACTCTCTAAGCTATAACTAGTAGAATTAAATAAATTTACCTCTTTAATAAGGCTTATAATATTTATAAGCTTATAAAAACTATTTATTTCTCCCTAAAGAATGCTTATATAAGAAAAGAGAAGTCTTTAAACTTAATTTATATTAATATCTACTTTCTTAATCCTATTATATATAACTAGAAGACTTATTTCCTACTTTATACTAATAATAGACTCTATTAATATATAGCTAATATTCTTATCTTATAAGGCTATACTTATATTACTATTATTAGAATAATATTAGGCTTTAAGTATAAGTAATATGCCTTTACTAAAATATAGATTAATAAAAAAAAAAGAAGTTATTAATAGTAAGATTAGGTAGATTTTTTAAATAAAGAATATTAAAATAATTATAATACCTCTTTATTACTATAAGTAAAATAGTCTTATTATATAGTTATATTATATAATACTTGAAAAAGCTTAAGCTATAATAATTAAATAAAATATCCCTTTAAAGCTTTAAAAAGAGATTCTTCTTAGAATTATATATATTATAAATTAAATAATAATAAAGGCTCTTAACTAAAAGACTCTATATAAAGTCTTTTATAATAATTTTAGCTATAGTAATAACTATAATAATAAGCTTAATATTAGTTATTTATAAATACTTAGAAGCTATATTTTTATTACTTATAAGTTAAAAGCCTATAAAGAGAAAAAAAATCTGCTAATTAAAGACTAAGTTAATAATAGTCTCTATAATTATTATATATAGCTAGAAAGATATCTTTATAGGCTTTAAGAGTAGTTATTTATATTATATTTAAAACCCTAAGAGTAGGAAGGTTATTATTTCTACTTATATTATATTTTATAAGTCTCTTTTAAGGCCTAATATGAAATATATTATTAGATTGCAGCCCTAAGAAGCTATCTAAGTATATAAGACTAAGCTATAGAAAATACAGCTATAAATAGCTTCTGATATTACTATAGCTATAGCTATATAATAATAAGATAAGCTAAAGACCCCCTAAAAGGCGCTTAAGTTAGCTAATAGCTTAGCTTAATATAAGTTATTTTATTTAGAGATTAAAACTCTCTTTAATAAAGATATAATAACCTTTATTCTTTAAGACTAGGTTCTTATTAGAAAGAGAACCCTTTTAACTAAGTAAGCAATATATTATAAGCGCGATAAAAATAATATTATTATAAAGTAAAAGTTATATCTTATTACTTATAGCTTTAAATAATATAAAGGTATTAATTATAATAAGACTTTCTTATTAACTACCTAATTAGTTTTATAATATATAATAATTATAATAGCTATATAAAATAACTATAAGCTTATATAAGCTAATATTATTACTGCCTATCTTAATAGTATTCTTAAAGAAGAGATCTATTTAAATATATTTATAATATTAACTAACTTTCTTATTAACTTATAATATATATATTATACTAAAAAGTATAACTTTATAAATAATAATATAATACTACTTAAGCAGGCTCTTTATAGCCTTAAATAAAGCGGCTATTAGTAGTAAAAGAAGCTTAAGGAAAAGTATAAGAAGTAGAGCTTTAAATAGCTCTATTTAAATATATTAATTTATATTTATTATAAGCTTAGTATTATTATAATAGTATATATTAATAATATATTAACTATTACCCCTATAAGTAATATTATTAATACCTATTATAATAAGCTAGATAATAAGCTTAATCTTATAGAACTAGGTTTCTTATAATAGTTTCTTAATATTATAATTAAAGAAAATAATAATAGTAGTATTATACTATTATTAAAGCATTATATTAAAGATATTCTTAAGACCTTTAGTATAGTAGATTATAAGCCCCTATTAATACTAATATTATTAAGTAACTACTATCTTATAGCTTTAAATAAAGCTATTACTAGTAATATACTTTATTAGTTATATATATAGCTAGTTAAAAAGGTTAATTATCTTATTAATTAGACTTATCCTAATCTTATTTTTATAAATAAGCTTTAAGTATACTTTATATTAAACCTAATAAATAAGAAGCTTTTAGCTATAAAGAGAATATTATAATATTTTTATAAAAAGAAGTCCTTTACTATTTACTATAAATAACTTAAAGAAGAGTTATATAGTAATTATTATAGACTTTATAGCTTTATAAATACTAACTTTACTACTAATATAAATACTTTCTATTTAATTAGTATATATATATATATAATATATAAAGGCTCTATTTCTTAGGCGAGCTAGTATTAATAAATTATTATAAAGTTAATAACTAAAGCTAAATATATAGCTATATTAAAATATATATTTAAAGCTATTTAGCTATAAAGCCTTCTTACTAAGCTTAGTAAGCTAATAATAATACTAATAAAGCTCTATACTAATAACTAGAGTATTATTAAGCTAGCCTATAATATTAAATTCTATATAAGAATAAAGTATATTTAAATCCCTTATTACTATACTAAAGAGGCTATAGCTAATAGTAAAGTTAAAATTATTTTTATAATAAGTATAAAGAAATTAACTAATAGCCTTATAAAGCTACTTAATAAAGTAAAATACTAATATTTTCTTAATAGCCTAAGTATAAAGAATATAAATAATCTTAATATTAAAGAATAAATAAATTATATTAAAAAGGGGTCTTATAATAGCCTTATCTAGCTATAAGGCTGCTAAGCTTATAAGAGAGTATTAATAGGTATATATATAAGTAGCTTATATATATTCTATAAGTTAATATTAGTAAGCTATAGCTATAGGCAGGTAATGTTAGAATAGAACCACTATATATAATACTAAAAGGCACCCTAAAATAACTAAAGAAGTCTTATATAATAAGTCCGCAATATTAGGGGTAAAAGCTAGAGTCTTTTAGAAATAGTATATATAGAGTATAGTAAGGCACCTATATAAATTAGAAAATACCTTATATAATTTAAATTAAGTATTTTTAATACTAATAATTAAGTGTTTTAAAGTTATATTAAATATAAGTAATTATAACTATTAAAATAAGTAATAAAAATATAATATAATACTTAAAGCTTTATATTAATAACTAACTATTTAATTTAAAAATACTTATTAAAAATTGCGCTCTTAATAGCCTAAAGAACTAGGATATATAAGAATAGTAATATATAATAAAGATCTTAGTAGAGAAAGTCTTTATATTAGCTTAGCTGCCTAACCTATTATAATTTAATTAAATATAAATATAAAAGCTAGAGCTATTAAGAAATAAAGTATACTTTATAAAAATATAAAGTAAAGACTCTATAATAATTTTCAAGTTTATTTAAGAAGAATAATCTATAAAACACCTAAATTAGATACTTTTAAAAGATTAAAAGTCTATAAAGTATAATTTAAGACTTTATATATTTAATAAAAAGGTATACTTTTATAAGAAATAGGGAATTAAGAGTATACTTAACTAACTAAATAAGAATATATCCTTTTATTATATATAAATCTATATACCTAAGGCAATTAGTTTAGTTAAATATAATAATATTTTACTATTTTATTTAAACCTTAAGGCAATATATAAGATAAATAATATTCTTTAAAAGAAATAAGTATAAAAAGCCTATTTTAATATTCTAAGACTAAGAATAAGTAATAAAATAAAATAAAGAGATTAGATTAATAAGTAGGAAAAGGCAATATAAACTATATAACTTTAATATATAATTAAATATATAGACTTAGAAATATAGTTTAAAGACTTAAAAAGAGCAATTAACTATAAATCTAAAATTATATTATATATTAAAAAGGGTTTTTATAAAATAGAAATTAAAATAAATATATATAAATTATTAACCTTTATTAATAAGTTTTAAGAGAAACTTCCTAATAATAATAACTTAATTAAGTATTTTAAAAGAAAGATTATAAAAAAGAGCTTTAGACTAATATTTTAAAGCTTAAATAAGAAAGATACTTTTAGGCAGTTAACTTAAAGCTT